>KV425592.1:0-136539 GCA_001632425.1 Neolentinus lepideus HHB14362 ss-1
TTCCATACCCCATCATAATCAAAAAATGGATTAAAATAAGATAAAAATAGAATTAAAAATCCATTTTAGACCATTTTTAAATTATAATAAAGTACAAAAGTTTCAGACAATTAATATAAAAATGTAACAAGTGACCTCAGGACTCGTACCCATGCCATGCAGAGCAGTGGCCCTCTTGCCCAAGTCAGTGATATACCCGACCGTCTGTACAACAATTCGACGTTCCAGCCCGTCTGCCAGAACTATCCAATTACTGCCGAGTCTTTGCACCTATAATTCTCTTGCTTATTTTATATACAGCAATGTGACGTCGCCGACTACATTCTCCACTTAGCTACGACAATGTTCTTCTCCTCTCGTAATCGCCTTCGCCTCTGTCCGATGACCTACGACCGAGTCCACGTCTATGGATTGTCTTTCTAGCCCAACTATAAACCCTCCTCAGTATATCGCGATGCAAACGAGAGGTTGACGATCTGACCTCTTCTCTCTCCCCCTCTGTGTGAGTGAGTGTCAGTGTGTGTGCATATTATCCTCGACACAGGTAGATCCATACTAAATAAATAAGTCCAAATAAAGTACAACGATTAAGCAGCACCCATGCCAACGTTGACCAACGAATGCTTTCATTACACAACTTCCGTTGCGAGATTCGATCCATCCCTCAAGTCGGGCTACTTCACCGACCCGTTAAGCTCTGCTCCTCCAGCTCAAGCTCTTGCGATTCCTGCGTCAGCTCACAGCATGTGCAGCACCAAGCCGTGCAGCAGTCGCCAAACCCGCCGCCTTTGATGCGATATCGCGTCCGGACGGCGGCACGGGTGCCCATCTAATGAGACGCGGCGGTTAGACTCGCTATGTGAGGCAGGAGACAGAAGAGCGTCTCACCTGAAGGATCCAGCCGAAGCCAAAAAGTCCGAGAGTGGTATAGCAGCAACAGTCACCTGTACATGAGTCACCGCCATCAGGGTGGGCCACGCCCTTCTTCTCGAGATATTCGACGCGGGACTTGTTGCGAGAGTAAGCAATGCACGGGCACCAGATCGCAAGGCATGCTATAATACAAGTCGATTATGCTGACCCAACTTCGATACGTGGCACGGAAAGAAGACCTACCAGTACCAAAGGAATCGAAGCAGCCGCAGATACCATTGCTCCATTCACGCTCGCCGTTAGAATCGTAAGGAAGAGATTTCGCATTGCGGTTGCCACCGGGGCTGAACGACATTCCTTGGGTAGCCTAGGGTGTCGGCACCACGTCGTAATACGTCAGGTACCTGCCATTAGGCAAGATTCATGAACTACCTACCATCGGCTGCTGGTATTGATAGTCGGCCATTTCGTTTCAGTCAACAAGAATGACGAAGGATTCTTTGATGTGTGGTCCTCAAGACTTGGCGGTCAAGATCGGCTCAGAGGCGGTTTAAATATGTAGATCGCTTGTAGATGACAAGGCTGTCCGCATCCGAATAACACGATGAAGGCACAGAACAGAGCTATCAATCAGTTAGCGCTGGTGATTTTTGTTTCACATTGGACTATCAACTAAACCTTAGATGCGACTCGGACTCGGATCAGAGGCAAAAAAGTGGTATGGGACAGGGTATCAACCGCATGTCAAGGTCTGCTAGCTGTTATATGTGGACGCAGTATGCGAAACAATATTGTCGATTCCTTCAGTGACGGTCAGCGAAGATGCGGGCTCGACCAGCAGCTGGGCGCACATCAATATAGTAAGATGCAACCATGCGCGGTGATATCAACGAACCGCTTAGAAATAAGAACAGCCCTGGTCGCCCTACAGTGCATAAAAGTCCCGAAACTCGCAAAGTTCGCAAACCAAATTTGTTAAATAATGTCCGAGCCAAATAAACCGGACATGTCTGTAAGAAACTTGAAGGATAGCTAGTATTCCTCTGTACATGGCACAAGATACGTGGAGGTAGATGTCAGAAATTTGACAGAAATACGTACGAGCACCCTGCGACACGGACAGGCCAGGGCGCTGAGTCCATTGAAACGCTACGGGCAAAGCAGTGTAATACATATGGCTTGAGCAGTGTCTCTCGGGTTGCGCGGCGCTCTAACGTTAACGTCCGACACTATCAATCATTAATCAGGGTCAGTGGTGATTACGCCATCGTTGCCACAGGATGTTTCAGTTGCCGACCAAACATAGCCATCTCCATTGACTCTAGACGATCCGTCGTTCTAAGCTTCAGCCGACCCATTCCGTTAAGTGAGTTGTTAATGTATAGCCTACGAAGCTCCAAAACAAGACTGTATCGAAGTCCTCTCCCACTAGTAGAATCCAAGTAGGTCATTTCCAGAGATGCTACGAAGCTGCCCGCAGCGATCCCTCAGTGACTGCCAAAGCTACCCAAAAATACACGAGACCAGTAACTGCTTCCATACGTCGGTAGAGTCTACACGTACTCCCCTAGCTCGCGAACGAGCATCTCTGCTTGCCGACTTCTGGGTGTTATATTACAGGTGAACGGTAAAGAATGGCTAGAAATGCCCGGGACATCGTCAGGTCTCGTTCCATTATGCGACATACATGGTGACCTACCTGACTAAGGTGTTGGTATAGCGGTCTGATACATGTATCTCGCTCCCGACTTCATCTTTAGCGTTCGTTACATTGAATGCAGCCAATGTCAGAACAGTCTGGATCCATAATGTTGAATCGGCTGTATGCCGACCAGCACAGATCCTACCCAAGACGGTCAAAGATTTCGGTCCCGAGAAGGTTATTGCAGTGCAGATAGATACCTTCGTCCTGCACCGAAGGCAGTGAGGGGATAGAGGCCACTAATGGTTCCGTCCGACTTAAGGAACCTCTCTGGCTTGAACTTCTCAGGCTCGTCTCCATAGACGGTTTCATCCTGCTGTAATGCCCTAAAGTTTCCATTAGCAGCCGATGTAAGAAATATCCAGTTATAAACATACCATATGTTCGTCATGATAATGGAACCTTGTAATAATGTCTGTCAGTCCATCATCAAAAACGCTGTATCGTGACTAACCTTTGGGAATGAAATAACCGTCGTATATGTCGTCATCGGTTACAGTATGTGCCACGGCTATGAAGGCACTTAGCCATGATACTTAAGTAGGAGTAGCTTGGATTATCGTACATAATGGTAAAACAGGATGCCACCGGAGCACCTCCCTGACGAAGGCTTCCACATAAGGAAGCGAATCCCTATCGTCGAAGGTAGGTAGCCTTTCATGACCGATGATTCGATCGAGTTCAGCCTGTGCCTTTGACTTTGCGTCGGGATATAGAATCATGGCAAGCACACTTGTGTCCATCGCAGACACCAACTGCGATGTCAAACATTAACATCACTCCAGAACGAAAGATTGGCAGAACCTACTGTATCAGAACCACCTACGTTGTGGCACGCATCACATATTATCATTACGCAGAGCGCTGTCACCTACCGGAATACGCCATAGCGGAGACGTTCTTGACAGTATCTTCGGGATCTTCAAAAGCACCAGCTCTCGGAGTAGAAAAGCGCTTTAGTACGTTAGCCACAACGCACTTGGTTGGGGTTCCCGTGCTCTGAAAAGCGATGAGGATATTGATCTTTGAAGGATAGTACAACCCGAGCGTACCAAGCGTTCCTTCACATACTCAAATGGCTCATTTCTCATTTGCGTGACGAGCTTCTCGGACCGTCGTGCATAACGCTTGAAACCCATTCCTGGCAGCCATGCAGGGAGATATTGCACTAAGGGAAAAGATTGGTCAGATTGAGTAACGACCTAAATTTCCTACGTACAGAATGGCAGTACGTTGACAAGAGCTGCACCAGGGAAGGTCGAATTATTCAGCATCTCCATAGCTTTCTCCGCAATATCCACGAATCGATCATTCTGAGGAGCAACATCGTAGTCATACACAATCGACATGATATTTCGGCCCGCAAAGCTCAAGCATAGATTAGTTAGTAGTGCGACGAACACATGAGGACGGCCACATACTTTCTCATATGACTCGAGAATTTTTGAGGAGCGGCGAGCAGATTGCAAACCAGTTCGTTAGCACCTCTCGCGATAATGGGGAGATAGTCCCTGTTCTTCTCAGCTCTGAACTGCTGGTGGAATTCCCGTCGGTACAGGCGCCAACGTTCACCGTACGGCATGAGACTCAGGGCCCATAGCCAGCCCAACCTGGTATTACGATCAGTATCATGATGACATCAAGCTGAGAATCTGCTACAAACGTACAACTTCGTCATAGGTGAAGCTGGTTTATCGGAGTATTTTGAGGCACGTTTCTCGAGCAGATCCGTGACCACCCGCGCAGAGTTGAGAACATAGAAGTGATCTCCAAGAACGGTGAAATGAACGATTTCCCCTGTCACAAACATACAAAGAGCCGCCTTTGTCCATTTACATGTGTCTTACCGTATTGCCTTCCCCAAGCAGCATATGTTTTCCATGATTCGGTCTTTGGGACGTCAAAAAAATTACCCAGCAACGGTACTGGTTTCGGCCCTGGAGGGTACGGTGGAGTGGTTGGGCTTGAAACCCTCTTAGAGAGGTATATCCTAAGGAGAATGGTGCAGACGAGTATGCCTGTGTAAAACGATAGCAGGACTATAGCCGTCATTGCAAGCAAGAGCAGTCAGGTACTTATGGCCAGACCGCGCAGTACGAAAGATGTCGGCTCAGGAGGCTCTATATAGCCGCACCTGATGAATCAGAGAGTCCAGCTTAGTATTAGCTCCTCCCACGAAGTGAGCACCGATCGAATGTTCAGTGTACTCACATTGGAGGAAGAGCGGCATACAACTGCTCACCTCGGGATGAGATGCAACCTTGTTTGATGTATGGGAAGTGGTGAGAAGTATGTTAGTGTCATCTGACACCATATCAAGCTATCGAATATACATAGTCTTTTAGATGGGTTCACGAAACTGCATGGGTAGTGGCACTACCACGTACATGCCGTAATCAGATGATCAGCACGCAGTGATAAGGGACGCTTGCCTGAGTGTGTTAAGCTCAGACAATCGATCCTGTATTAAGCACTCACATCTGTAAATGTGGCGAGTTGGTGTCCCTTCCAAAGCACTGGGTACGCACACAATATAGTGCATTGTCTGAGTAACTGGGTACGATGGCAGAACTTCGAACTCAGATGTCGATACATTCTCTGATGTGTTGATCAGCGTTGACGTAGTCGGAAACATTTGTGCGCCAGGACAACCCATCTTCTACCGCCTCGGAACCGCCCGTGTGGGACAGAGTAGCTAGGCTGCCTGTGCAAGGAGCGACTGTGCCGTTGTGTGACACCACCTGCCAGAGGGTGTACTGTGTTCGGTCTCTGATGTTCCCTTACGCGGTCGAAGCTACGAGACAGCATTCATTTATTGGAACAGAATAACCACGCAACTGTTTCTTTCGACGATCTGTACACCCGGCGGCGCCACCTCACGGATTCACCAGATGGTATCCCCCATCCACCGCAATAACTTGTCCGTTAGTGTATCCCGCAGCCGCAACAAGCGATAGTACTGCCATAACTATCTCTTCTTCCCTGATGTGAATTGTTAAACATATAGCAACACGAGTAGTATCGTTGACTGACCGTCCCGGTCTTTTCACAGGTATTGCAGAAACCGCGCCCGTCGTGGGTGTTTCGGTTGCAATCGACCTTGGAAAGTCAGTCACTGCTGACATTTGAGAGGGAAAGTAACCAGGGGCGATTGCATTAACCCTGATGGGGACTTTCTGGATCGCGAAGTCTGTTGCCATCATCGTGGTAAGGTGATTAACAGCGGCCTTGGAACATGCGTATGCGAACTAGGACAGATCTTAACGATGAACGGTAAGAGATAGATTTGGCATCACGCACTCTTCCGATAGAAAGATGCGCGGACGCGATAGCACTGGATATATTGATGACACTCGAAGTTTCTCCAACACCAAGGTCTTTCGCGCCTTCATTCAGCAAGCCCATGAATGCGGTGGTGCAGAAAAATATGGCGGCGACGTTTAGCTGGAATACGTCGTTCCAGTCCTCGAAACTCTGCATGTCAAAGAGTGCACGACCAAAAGTTTCCGTATCTTTGCGTTCTGGCGCTGACAGATCGCCTATAAACGATGCGTAAGGCCCTGCTATTCCTGCACTGAGGCATGGTATCAGATATAGATAGTTCCTCGACCATTGCGCCGACTTACTTGTTAATCAGAATGTGCAGTTTGCCCTCCCGCTCTCGCAGAAGTTTTACTATGTCTTCCACTGCCGCTTTATCAGTGACATCCATTTTTAGCCTTCCACAACACAATGCATCAACCACCGCAAGTATGCTCCGGACAAACACATGCGCACGGTAACAAGTTCAGTGCCTCCCTAGCACCCTCCTCCGCTACGTCGTGAAGAACGCTTTCCCTGCGACCGGTGATATAGACTTTGGCACCGTTTACTGCCAGTCCATGAGCTATCATCCGACCGCTATACAAAAGAGAATGTTTCAGTACATCGTGTCAAGCGCATCATCCACCGACAGCTCACATCCCAGTTCCTCCTCCAGTGACCAGGGCGACTCGTCCAGTCAAATCAGTCATGCTATGAAGACGAAGGCTTGTCATTCCACTGTTTGTCTGCACGGCGCTGAGTCAATGCTAGCACCCTGGAGTTCCTGGCGTTTTTATATCTCTTATCTCCCCTCCCATTCTCCCTGAGTAAAGGAACCAGCACCGAGTTGAGGAGTTGCCGGCAGCCTGAGATGCCTGGCACTTTTGCACCTCCTATGTCATCGCTTTCGCAATATCATGACCAATGACCTGATACCCCACCAGACATACCTGTCAATCGCGCAGTGGAATTAGCCTAATCTTAGCATCCCCTCCTAGATACCCTGAATTCAAATTGAGGAATCCGTCTGGGAAGGTCTGTGGCCCTCTGTTGCAATAGTCACCGGGTGTTCCTATCAAAGTCCCAAAGTGGCCAGTGTTCCTGGTACTTGGTAGATGACTCGAGTGTGAAACAGCAGACGCGCGGCATCGGGCGGAGGAAGTAGGGGCGTAGCTATTACGGAGCGTGCGCACATTCAGCGGCATCGGGCGGTCTTATAGTCGCCCAGCTTAAGTCATTGAGACGTCAAGATCTAATATTACCTGCGATGGAACACGCTGATGTATAGGTACAAAATCTATGCAATGAGTTAAGACACAGTCAACAGCCAATTCCACATTATAAATTGCCAAGGATACCGCTCATTTTCTGTTGACAGCTGTCTCCAACGCCTGTTCAACATCCGCTACAAGGTCTTCCGTCTCCTCCACCCCGACCGACAATCGCACAAGATTTGAACCGATGCCCAGTGCAGCACGCTCAGCCTCAGGTATGCTTCCGTGTGTCATTTCTGCGGGCAGCTCCGCGAGACTCTCGACGCCGCCCAACGACTCGGCAAGGGTGAACAGTCGCGCGGCGGTGAGGAACTTATCGGCTTCCTCTGCACCCCCCTTGATCCTGAACGAGATCATCCCGCCGTATGGGAATCCTTCAGGGTCCTTTGGTAGAGACTCGACGAATTTGCGGGCATGAGGTGACAAAGAACGGTACGCAAGATCATTCCGAGGATGTGAGGCAAGACCAGGGTAGATAACATCTTCCACGTATGGCGAGTGCTTGAGTGCTTTGGCGACTGCAAGGGCGTTGACTCCGTGCGCCTTCATCCGGAGATGGAGCGTCTTGGCTCCGCGCTGGGCCAGCCAGCAGTCGTAGGGACTCGGGACGGCACCGATGGCGTTCTGCAGAAAGCGCAGTTTCGTCGCCAGGGCGGCGTGATGTTCAGGAAGGATGAGCGCGCCCATGACGACATCTGAGTGGCCGTTCACGTATTTTGTCAGGCTGTGCACGACAATGTCCGCGCCAAGAAGGATGGGAGACGAAAAGAAGGGAGACAGGAAGGTGTTGTCTACAAGAACAAGAGGATTTGACGGATGCGAACGAGCCAGTGAGACTATCCGAGGGATGTCTATTAAGCGAAGTGTAGGATTGGTCGGTGACTCTATCCAGATCAGCTACTCATATTTTCGGGTCAGATTACTGCAGGTTCTAAGACGCGAAAACTCTCTTACCTTCGTGTTATCTCGAAACGCAGTCAATACCATGGCATCGTCTGCACCCTCTAGATCGACGAATGTCGTCTGCAATCCCTGATTCTCCTCTGCCACTCTCTTCATGTATCGGAACGTCCCGCCATAGACATCGTTGACGCTGATGATGTGCGCACCCGGTCCAAGGGACTGTAAGACAGTTGCCGTCGTTGCGGATCCTGATGCGAAGGCTAGTGCGAATGAACCACCAGATTCTAGTGACGCTAGGGTTTCCTCTAGAGCATTGCGATTCGGATTTCCTGAGCGCGAGTATTCGTACCCCTACCGTTTATGGATCTGAGGACTCGCCTCCTTTACGAAATGGAACGTCGCGCACCTTATGTTTTCCAACGCCCTCTTGTTTATATGTGGTACTCAACGATATCGGCGGGATCACTGCGCCCGTTTCAGTATTAGCTTCAGACCCGACGTGGATAGCTCTAGTCCCGAAGCCGTCTTTCTTCCCTCCATGCACCCCATTAACACTGTTCACGCCGTTGGTCACTGTCATATCGAAGGTCGAGTCTTCAGGTAGTCCAGGAAGATGAATGTGAAGCAGGAATGCAGCGCAGTCGTGCTTCTTTTATACTACCTGCGCTGGCAGATGGCGGGAGCATTGCGAGTGTTGACGCGGTATCGTGACGTATGCGATCCGCGTCAGTGCAATGCAAAGGTTACGCATCATCGCCTTCACAGAAGCTCGGACGCCAGGTATATAGGGCGTATCCCCGTTCCCCCTCTCGTTTCCTCAGTCGTTGTGTCGTACACGGCTGAGGTGAGTCCTGCGGACTATCTGCATTGCCAGCATGTATTGATGTATGTACAGACATTGTGGTTACTAGGTACATACATACAATATAGTCGTTGTGTCGTACACGGCTGAGACATTGTGGTTACGGTGAGCCCTAGGATACGAGTACGAAGTACGGAGCCGCGGGCCCACGCTTCTTGCGAAGAGCCCAATATGATCTTTCGGGAAAAGGTCCGCTATGGACAGACTCTGAACGCTAAGCTTAGGCTCTGACCATCGCTCTCCGACATCTTAATCAATCGCGTATGAAGCTCAACCGATTCTGCTGTAAATGTGATCCTTGCCCGCAGATTTACCTTGGCTCGGAGGCTATGAATATTTGGACAGTGAGTAGTGGCCAAAATTGTCCTCCAATCGTCTGACTCTAAGATCTCAATCGAGCCTTTCGCGATAGGCTTGATACGGCGCCTCCTAAATACGACTTAGTAGACAAGCAACTATCTTATTTCGCGAGAGATGTATGTATCAGCTGGCGGTACTTACCGGAGGACTGCGCGCACACACTCTTCGGCCCCAGGGTAGGACGATTCACTCTGTACAGAGGATATTAATATTTATTTGTCATGCAGTCACTCACGGAGAAAACCTGGTCCTTGACAAGAGCGAGTGCCCACGACTCGTCGTGTTCCTATTGACGATCACAGTGTATTATCAATCCCGGTAAAATCGGGATTTTTCAGAGCCTGCGAACCATATTGGCAGCTTAGCATAAACAAGCCAGAAGCATTCCTGTGCTTCCAAACAGGTTTTGGTATAAAAGGTCACTCTACGCCATGCATATTCTCCAGCCAAGTCTTCCTTTGAAATGACCACCCTCAAGGCTTCAAAACTTGCCGATCTTACTGGGCATGTAGCTCTTGTCACTGGAGGCGGGACTGGAATGTAAGTCCTTTGGTCTTTTGTCGGTGATTCATACAATGACCAAAGTGCATCAGAGGAAATATCATTGCTCGTGGATTAGCTGCCAATGGTGCCACAATCTATATTACTGGCCGACGAAAGGAAGTATTGGAGAAGGCAGCTGCTGACGCATCTTCAGCTGCCTTGAAGCTCATACCGTCAGTACGGCCACAAGACTAATTGGGCAAAGACTGATTCAGTTATAGCTTGGTGATGGACGTAGCCGACAAGGATTCCGTCCGCTCCGCTGCGCAAGTTATCAAGGACAAGGAGGCAAAGCTGCACATCTTAGTCAACAAGTAGGCTATCCAGCTACCTACATTCACCTTCTGGCTAACCATCCCCTAGTGCCGGTCGATCGGGACCCATCGCCAGAGTTGCATTCGACCCGTCTGCACCGGAGCACAAGGATACAGAGACTTTCTCTCAGTATCTCTTTGACTCGCAGGGCTTCGATGAATGGAACGCCACGTATCAAACAAACGTAGCCTCGATTTTCTTCGTTACTTACGCGTTCCTTGGACTGTTGGAAGTTGGTGCCCGTGACCTGGGTGCGGGAGAAACCACGAGCATCGTGAACATTTCAAGTTCGATAGCCACGTCTCATATGACTATGGGAATGGTAGGTGACTACGTCTCGTAGTCCTCTGCTATCTCCTATTCACTTGGTGTACAGCACTGCTATCTTTCGACCAAGGCTGCTGTGAACCATCTTTCCGTCTCGATGGCCACTGAGTTCGCGCTGAAGAAGATCCCTGTCAGGGTGAACGTTGTGGCACCCGGCTATTTCGTGTCCGAGATGACTGATCCCATGATGGAAGACGTAGTCAAGATGGATCAGCCTATTCCTGTCCTCGTATCGCCGTTCCCTACCAAGCGGCACGGAAGGCAGGTCCTTTAGTTTAGATCCCGTCGACGTCGAGCTCACACATCTGCATAGGGAGGAAGAGATGACAATGTGCATTCTGTCTCTGGTGGCTTCAGCTGGATGCACCAATGGGCAGATCGTTAGCCTAGACGGAGGCCTCAGTCTTGTCAATCCCTAGAACACTAGATCTGATCCGGTAGGGTACTCGTATCTCGTCCTGCAATTTGAAGAGTCTGTAACTAGTATATTCCTAGGCCATCAGTCCTCGGCCAATTTGGCAGAGTGTACTACAGATGAGTCTCCAACAGCTGGCGAATATTCGACGCGTTGATCCTCCATTGAGGCCTGAAAATGACCTTTTATGGTCAGAAGTGATATCATGATGTGCAATAAGTTCTCCGCGCGAGGACTAGAATCTTGCTAACATCTACTTTTGGGACAGTCTTCCTCTGAACTTTGGTGCTCATCTGCACCCCTTACACAGTTAATTCTCCCTCAGCGAGGAAGTGACCACGCCTTATGTAAGTCTTGTTGACGACTCACCGTGCATATTTGAATCGATTGTGGTACAAGTCACTGCGAGCGCCCTCAGAGTACATAACATTCACCTCACTGACCCTTCCGATCCTCTAACGAAAGTGTACCCATGCTGACAATCCGTCGTACGAGGTAGACGCTTGCGCACCAGTGTTTGCGATCCGTCGTTAGACTTGCAAGCGATGTCTCAAAGCCGCTTAGAACGGTTGTGCTGCGGTGAGGAACTTCTCAGCCTCCTCTGCACCTCCCTTGATTCTGAAGGAGATCATCCCGCTGTATAGGAAGCCTGCAGCATCCTTTGGTAAACTCGACGAGACAAAGAACCAGATGGCGGCGCAATACTAGAGACAAATGATAGGCTACAGTGCAGAAGACTTGGACTGTGTCGTAGACCCGACAGTACGAGGTAAGGACGCAAGTACGCCGTGGGACACGCCCCCCTTCTCGGCCAACAGGCTTTTGCGGAGAATTTGGTATGATTTCTAACTTTCCGGGAAAGGTCTGCTCTATAACTTGAACAGACTTGGACCGGACTCAGTGGACCTTGAACTTCAAGCTTAAGCTCTGACAATAGAACTCCGACATCTTGATCGCAAAATTCAACAGATGCAATTTCAATCAACCAAAGGCCCTTGGCTTGACAATCGGAGGCTATGAATGAAAGGGCCATAGCCTTTCTCCCCCATTCTCGAACATTCGAAAGCAGATGTATTTTTGGTTCACTATTCGTCAAGTCATCGCCTGCCAATTGCAACTGCCAAATTGTACGCTGACTGTGACGAGGACTGTGACGAGGACTGAGCGCCCCCTGGAATGATTTACTCTAACTGACGGTGTAGATTTCGTTAATATCCAGAGTCATTCATTCCGAGCCGGTTTCGCGCCTTAGCAGCATTGACAAAGATGCTCATTGATGCCCACGCTCATGGCCAGTTACGTGACAGTACTCAAAGCAGACCATGCTAATCATACTTGTTTCAATCTAAGCGCAGCGTTCATTATGCCGCGACTGCAGAAGAACTGGTCATATCTCGAAAGAGCGAGTGCCGATACGACTCGTCATATTCCAGGCGACGGTCATAGTGAATTATCAATCCCCGAAAGGTCGGGCTTTGCACCAATTGTGCCTAAACGACTCCCACCTCCAGAAACATCCTTACTTTTCCGAGTTCGCAACCACATTTTGGTATAAAAGGTCACCTTCAGCCATCCGTATTCTCCAGTCAAGTCTTCCTTCGAAATGGCTGACCTCAGAGCCTTAAAGCTTGCCGATCTTACTGGGCGCGTAGCCCTTGTCACTGGAGGTGGGACTGGAATGTAAGTCGTATCTTTATTGGTGATCCATGCAGTGACCCAAGTGTGCCAGAGGCAATGCTATTGCTCGTGGATTAGCTGCCAACGGCGCAACGGTATACATTGTTGGCAGACGAAAGGAAGTACTAGAGAAGGCAGCTATGAACGCGTCTTTAGCTGCCTTGAAGCTCATACCGTCAGCACGGCCACAAGCATTGCCGTGCATGAACTAATCAGGTTATAGCCTAGTGATGGACGTGACCGACAAGGATTCCATTCGCTCAGTTGCGCAAGTTATCAAGGACAAGGAGGCAAAGCTGCACATCTTGGTCAACAAGTAGGTCATCCAGTTATCTCTATTTACCTTCTGACTAATCCTCCGCTAGTGCTGGTCGGCTGGGACCCAGCGGCAGAATTGCGGTCGACCCAACTGTACGGGAGCGCGTGAATATAGAGAGTTATGCCCAGGATCGCTTTGACCCTCAAGACTTCAGTGAATGGAGCGACACGTACCAAACAAATGTAGCCTCGATTTTCTTCGTTACTTACGCGTTTCTTGGGCTCTTGGAAGCTGGTGCCCGTGACCTGGGTGCGGGAGAAACCACGAGCATCGTGAACATCTCAAGTTGTGTCGCCACGTCTCATATGCCTATCGGAATTGTGAGTGATTGTACCTCGTAGTCCTCTGCTACCTCCCATTCACTTGATGTACAGCATTGCTATCTTTCGACCAAGGCTGCCGTGAACCATCTTTCCGTCTCGATGGCCACTGAGTTCGCACTGAAGAAGATCCCTGTCAGGGTGAACGTTGTGGCACCCGGCCATTTTGTGTCCGAGATGACTGACCCGGTTACGGAAGAGGTAGTCGAGATAGATCAGCCTATGCTTGGCGTTATATCGCCGTTCCCTATCAAGCGCCACGGAAGGTAAGTCCCCTAGTTTAGAACCATCGATGCGGAGCTCATGTATCTGTATAGAGAGGAAGAGATGACAATGTGCATTTTGTCTCTGGTGGCTTCGGCTGGATACACCAATGGACAGATCATCACGCTCGACGGAGGCTTCAGCCTTGTCAATCCCTAGATAATTGATCTGAGAGGGTCGTCGTGTCGTACTTACCCTGCAGTTTGAATGCCTTGTGATCAGTGATCTCACGATATTGTATCATAGGCCGTTAGTCCTTGGCCAATTGTTGTGTTCGTTTGGAGGGATGTATTACAGTCTACAGTCTCGAACATCTGGCGAATGCCCGACCCTCCGCACCTTCAGGATGACCATGACCTTCTATGGTCTGGAATGATATCATGGTGTGTAATAATTCTTCTATCCAAAGACTAGAAGGCCGGCATCTGGACTTTGGCGCGCGTCGGCGTCCTTCAAAGTCCAATTTTCCTATTAAAATCCATGGGAACCTGTTCGTTTTCTACTGTTCACTAGAAGTTCTGGAGCTCGCAGCTTCACTTGGTTTCTTTCGGGTCGAACTGCGCATGAACTTGGTATCCTAGTAATTGTCTTCGTTTGTACGAGGTGACTTCCTCGTTGGAGCGACCACACTAGACTTGTAATCGACGTCTCCTCAATTCGACCGAGTAGGTGAGCAACGCGGGTCTTCATAGGGCATCAGTTCTAGTCCAACTTGAAGTTACTGCGAGCGTCCTCAGAGTACAAAGTCCACTTCTCCCGATCCTCTAACACAGACGTATACCCATCCTGGAAATCGGTTGTGAGCGCAAGGTAGACATTTATATATGGTCTGTCCGACTGTGCGGGCGCATCAGCCTAATGCAAATGATCCGTTGCCACGTGTGGACAAGTTGAACTTGGTTCGTGTCCTTGACTGAGCCGAACGCGACACTCAAATGTCTGAGTGCTACTTTCAACCATTCGGTGGTCGGACACCTTCTCTACTGTTGATTCATGCCTTGCGCAAGCCTACCTGCGGAACTCTGGTCGTATATATTTGACGTGGCTACTGAAGAACCTGTTCTCTCGGATTGCTCTATACCTACTGCCTGGGATGAGTCTATATGGTTTAGGACCATGTTCGGAGAATGGGCACTGAAACCACCTCATGAAAGAGTCAACGAGGTCCAACGGAAGAGCTATGCAACGAAGAAAGTGCGCTTCTACTCTTCACCTTCACTAATATTCTGGTCGTTGATTCAGCGATTCCAGGCTATTGTTTCAACCAGCAAAGTCTGGAGGCAGATCGGTTCAGAACATCTCTTCAAGTATATCTTCATAGAACGACCATCGCAACTTCGCTTGCTATGCGAATTGCTAGACAAGGATTCGTCTCGGGGATGGTGGACGAAGCGGTTCCATTTAGTGAGATTCTTCCGTGAAGACAAGGCGCAGGGAGATAAGCATGCGTCCGTAGATGCTCTGGAAGACCACTTGATATCCATCATACGGAACATGCCAAACCTCCAGATATTTGGGGTCAAGTGGCCACTTGGCAACTCGTTTGGACCCGTAGCGGACGCCCTGTGCACGTTCTGCTCGCACACATTGCGCACAGTCCATTGGTCCGTTTCAGTTTCGTATTTGTCCAGGGTAATATGGGCTTTGGCTTCGCTCCCCAATTTGGGCACCGTCGCCATCGACTTCCAAATCCCGACTGCTCCTGTCCGCCTCGGCTCTGCCAGTGACTTGTCACTGACACTACCCAACGTCGCCAAACTCTCGTTGCAGAACAGCTTTACCGAATTTGTCGAGCAGGCGGCAGGCTGGTCCATGCCTTCACTTGTCAGCGTGACGCTCGACTCCGGCGCAATCGTCGACGGTCTGCCTGACATACCTATGTTTCTGACCGCCCACGGCTTGAGCCTAACTTACCTCGATCTGAACATTATCCCCTCGATCGACACAGCCACCATACTCACCCTCTGCCCCAATCTCCACACTTTCAGCTTCAACCCTGATTGGCCTCTCGAAACTGACCCGCTCGATGTCGACGTCGCCCGGATCGTGAGACAGCCGCACCAACACATAACGCACATCGGGCTGCACCAGCTCCTGCACGCGTTCGGCGTCGGGTACACGGGGACGATGGACACGCGCCAGCCGTTCCGCGCGAACATCTATCGCCGCAATAATGACCTCGTCTTTGCGGCCCTCAATCAGCGGAACTTCCCCGCGTTACGCTGCGTGCGGGTGCTGAATCGCGGGCTACTTAGCGATCTGGAAAGGGCGAATGGGCCGGGAAATGGTTGCTTCGAGAGATGGGAGCGCTGGTGGAGCATCTGTTCACGGCAGAACGTGCGGTTGGAGGACTGTACTGGAGGGTTACTCGGGAATTTACCTGAGTTGGAGGACGAAGGCGAAGATGAAGACGGCACGGAGACGGTCCTGAGCGAGGACTCGTCTCAGAGGGGCGAGGAGTTTGAGGTGATTAATAGGAGCGAGCTCAGGCAGTTGTTGAACGAGTGTAGGAAGATGAATGCCACTCGGTCGGCGCCTCCGACACCCGTAGGAAGACAAGTGAGGTAGGGTCTTGGTGTACATGTTACAATTGCACATACGGAATGCTACGTAGTATACATTTTCGATATGCAGACGCGAGGTAACTGTTCGAAAGGATTTCGCTACAGATGCAAAGAAGGTAAAAGCAAAAGGAGTCACCCCTGGCAGCGCGAAGGAGGACATGGTTGCAAACGTATTGTATCTCATTCATTTACGTCTGGACTTTCGAAAAGGGTCATTAGAGAGCCGAAAAGTTGAGACGATATCAATGGCAGCGTCGAAGCTCCAGGACCTTCGATTTCTTGCAGATAACTTCTACTTGCTCCGGTGGTTACACTGAGGCGGGATGTTCTGCAATTTGAATCTATCCAGGATCAGTTGACGAAGTTCCCAGAAATATGTGAAGAAGGCATTGAAGATGCAGCTGCCCTCGTAGATCGGGATATCCGATGGTCTTGGCCTTGAACCCAGCCGTGCGGAATTCCTTTGGGTGAAGCGCTTGCAGTCTGGGGGCGCCGAGAAAACAGAGAATATCTATCCCAGGCTCGGGAGTAGTCACTTCGACCGTCGCGAGGTCGGGCCTCTCGATCCTGCAGCCACTGCCGAAATGATGTTCTTGAGCAATGTCCGGTACCTAAGGCCTATGCCAGGAGGAGACTTTCAAGTTGGCACATGCTTCCAGAATATTCAGGAACTGTCCAATGGCAGTACGGATACGTGCCGAGCGTCCGCGTGAGACCGCAGCACGGTCAACTTGACCAAGATCGATCTGTCAAAGGTGAGGAAAGCGACGAGTAGTTGCGGCTCCGTTAAAGAGAGACAGTTCAGCTTCCATGGAAAATTCTACTTGTCGCAGTCAGCCGTACGCCATGGGTCGAACAGATCGTGCCAGTTAAGTCTGAGAGTTTCAAGAGCGGGCGCAGGCCTCCGCTCACAGGCCTTGCCCACGACACTAAGTTTGTTTGACAGGCAACAGTGTGATGCCTTTCGCGTGCAAGATGTCCAGAGATCGTAAACGAGGGAGATGCCCTGCGAGCGCACCAATAACTGAAGCCATAGCTGACCGAGAAACGTACTGACCATAGAGCCTGATGTCGAAGGGCAAACTTCGCAGGCGCTCCGCGCAAAGGATTGTGGTCGCACCAATTTGACCGGTGTCCGGAGTTCGGGAGAGCTCTCCACGACATCCCACCAGTACCTGCGCACGAGCATGAGGTTGTTTATGTCACCAGGGCGTTCTGAATCGTGCGCAGGCGAGAAAATATAGCCCCAGACCTGAACAGGGAACTCGGGGGATTCTTGTAAGGCTCTAATCAGTTAGCACAGCGGGTTAGCTCGGTTGACGTGGTGACAAGAGGAATAGTTCGCACCGAGATTATGGAGCGTAAAATTTTGACGCTGATGACGATCGATAGGGATAAGCGAGGACAAGGGCGAGGAAGGACGACGCGTCTCAGAGCTAACAATGCTGTGGCAAGCTGATCGCTCAGGCGCAGCCATGCGAACGGATTGGGAAGTGCATGCCGAGTTATTATTATCGACCTTCATTAGGGAAAAAGATGCATCGTGATTAAACGGCGAGAACGCACAACCAACTGCTGGAGATCGTCTGGAGGAAGGCCAGTTGTTCTTTGACCTGTACGTGGTGGACCGTCGACTCTGGAATTCCCTAGTGCAGCGATGTTCCGCCAGAGTGGCTGGCACGAAGGAAGAGGTAGGGCGAAGAAAGATTGGCAGCAGCTCAAGGCCCATTCTATTATTTTCGCTCCCGCGTCCTTTGTTCTCTTCTTCCGGTCCTAAATGGGGGAATGTGAAGGTGGATGCATTCCCTGCTGCAGGTCTCGAACACCGGCGGATCATCGGATCGTGCCAAAATATAGGTGAAAATAGGAAGGCTGGATAGCTGAAAAGCTAAGAAAGTAAAAAGGAAGTTTATTTTCCGGAAAAAAGGAGCAGAACGATACCTGAAATAACTGGAATTAATTCTGGAACAGTGGCTGAGCAAGACTGAGACTCAAGCAGGAGGGGAAGGAGATAGCAGCTGGAAGAATTGACAGACCCCGCCAGAACGGCCGTGCGCATTAAAGCTCATCAACCCGTGCTGAGGTAGGAAGGGCAATAAAGGGAAAATATCAGAAGCGTCTTACTTTAGAAATCCTGATTATAAGATCACGGAAGACAGTCTCTACCCCCCTCAATTTAACAGACGAACGACACACTGAAAGGATTTATACCAGCGACGAAGATATCATGCGCTGTAATACTTGGTTGACAGGCGCCACAGGCATCGGACAATGGTATAGCTCGATTGAAGCTGATATACTTATGCGCTCGTCTATTGATCGTTGGCAGACAATGTTCCAGGGAGGACCAGCATGTTGAGGTGAGAAGGAAATCATCGGACAACACGCAACGCTGAGCCACAAATGCAAATAAAGCCAACGTTGGCAACGGGCAGCTGCAGTGCTTGAGAGTGCTTGTCTCGTGACGTTTGAGCCTCAAACTTTCCATGTTTCTTGCTTGTCATGAGCTGAGCTACACATGCGTTACTGTGTACTAACTTCTCTTGTAAGCCTCTATCGGGATCACCGTCGATGGCGTCCGAAATAAGAGAGGCAATGTCCTGCGACCCGCGACTTTCTTGGGACGGATATGGAATAAGAAATCCTTTCATCTCTTCTGATCGCACGAGTCCTTCAGAGTCTAGCGAGAGCATTCTTCTCGACTTTATCACGGATGGGGCACGCCCCGTGGGCCCAGAGGGGAGCGTTTGGCTGGCGCGTACGCGCTCTTTACTTCCTTGCGAATCGATACTATGCTCTATGGTTTAGGGATGAGCTGTCTTGTACTCGGGCACCGCGTGGTTTAAGATGTCATGCGAAATATCTACCGGCTATGGCCAAAATTGCTTTGTTCGCCCGGTAGGTCACGATCATATGGTTTATCTTCGTATCATGCTCATCGATGTCGCGGCTCAGGCTCAGGCTGAGAGATTTGTCATCATACCGAGGACGTAATTACTTTGGAGGAACCCAGGGTTCGCCTCTTGCTCTGCATCGACGGAGCCACTCGCAGTCGACGCATCTCGCGGCCCTGTGTCGAGCTCTTCTCTACCTAGCGAACGAAGTCTATCAACTTCTGGATGATTTATTTTATTATCCATGCAGCCGAGATTTTCCAATCCGGCAGGTGGGGAGATGTACCTTTATTTCTGTGAGTGATAGGCTCCTCGTCCCATCACCAAAATATTTATTTAATACTATTTTCTTCGCGGCATCTAAGCAACGGCAAACAAACCGTCGCGCTGCCCAGCAGTATCGCCCCCATCCTACCACTATTATCTCACTGCTCGGAGAGTCTCAGTGTAGCTGTCGAATAACATGGTCGCCGTCTACCAGGCATCGTCGCCATCGATAAGGAGAGGGGGACAACCTTTTTCTTGAAGGATTTTCACGTCTTGGATGGGCGACGGTGGGTCTGCGGATCAGGCCCAGAATGGATGCCGGTTGAAGTCAACTAAACATGCCGACGCGTGACTTGCCACAAAACCACAGCTGCTGTGGTATAAAAGTCGCGTCGGCGCTCCCCTCTTTCCCAACAGCTTGATCTCCTACCACGACGACCTGAGTTTTCTCCAGTCCGTTCATCAGTTCTCTCTTGTCTCGCCCTATACTAACCGTACACGGTACAGATGTCTGCCAAAACACACGAGGACATACCGGGCGAGATGTGGCTAGATGTCTTCGGACGCTGCCTCGGACCTTCTCCTCGCGACATCCAACTGTGCTACCTGTCCCAGGTATGCAAGCGCTGGAATAAGCTCGTGACGGAGGCTCCAGAGCTATGGGATCATGTTGTTCTTTCTGGGGACCGTGATTTCAACGACGATGCCAAAATCCGCATGTACGTGAGCCGATCCAAGCAGATGCCTCTGAGCATCGAGCTTCATGGTTCTGGAGTGGATTCCGAGAAGATATCACGCGTCGCTAACATCGTTGGCGGAGAAGCATCTAGAATTCGGGCCATAGAGATCGCTCACGACGATATTTTGACGCTGTCTCAGGCTCTCGACATCATAGGTCTACATGAGAATGGATCTACTCCCCGCCGTTTCGAAGAGCTTCAGGACCTCAGGATCCGCTGGACGCGGGTTTTCCCCAGCCTGCCTGCTTGGGATGAGGACTTTCCTGGGGATGAGGACTTTACCTGCGAGCCTGCAATCTTCTCGAAGTCGGAGAACTTAACAAACCTTGCCATTCCGTTGGGTTTCATCTTCATCAGGGAGGCCGTCTTCTGGGAGAAGCTGACATCGCTGGAGATATCCGATGAGCCCGGCCAAGAAATCGGCGAAAATTTCGAGATTCTGCACAGTGTCCTGAACATTCTCGAGGCATGTGTGTCCCTGGAACACTTCGCGTTTCATTGTACTCGCCGTCTGGGAATCCAACTCGTCCACAGCCCGACGACCTCGGCCCGTCATTTGGAAGTTCGCATAAGGACTGTGCAGATGCCATACTTACGATCCATCGACCTTGTCGTCCCCTCCATCGGCCTCGACGTCCTTGGAGCCATTAGAGCACCTGGCCTACAGACCTTAAAGTTGAAGGATGACCGCGGCGGCCGCATGCGTTCCTGGACTTTGTACGATTCGAACTCGCTTTTTACACTCTTGCGCCGGTGGATACACACGTGTAACGGTCTAGACGTGGCGAGTTTTCACGGATTCATGGATGCCGGATTTGTAAGGAAGCTGCAGCGAGTATTCTGGGACATTGAAGTCTCGCGTGTCACCTTCGTTGACTGCTTCCTGCCTATCTCTTATCCGTACGACAACACTCTGGATATGCCGGCATCCCGGACGGGGCAAATGACTCTAGAACTTCATCGTTGCGAGCACGACTTGAAGTATGTGCGCCACCTCGCTGATCTACTGCAAGAACGCGCACTGGAGCTGCCGGAACTCGTGATCAATGACAAGACTTATACGCTGGAGGAACTTGAAACAATGTGGAACAGTGATGAAGGTACAATATCTCCAAACGCTCGGTCATCATCATACTAATCGTCCTTGTACATTCACAGAGGGCGGACCGGCACCCCACACACCTCCCCTACAGACTGGTTCGAGACCTGTACTTGGCTCTCCCTTCCAGCTAGACGATGGTATGTACTTATGCCATCATCATGTGATCATCACCCTGACTCCTCTTGCAGACTTGATCGGGGCTCCATATCTTTGGAAGGATCTTAAAGGTAGGCAGTCTCGTTCTTATGCCACAATCCCTCTAAGTCACTCTGCAGCCTCAGACAACTCGCCTCCCTGGACCATCTCTGATTTGCCAGATTCTCCCATCCCGTCCCCGTCCATCTCAGCCTTCCAATTTTCGGCGTCGGACGGGATACCAGAGGTTCAGCCTGAGGGAGATGAACGTCCTATCATGACAGCATCCCCTGTCGAAGATGAAGATCGTCACGATACTGCATCTCTGACGGATGAAATTGTCGTGATACCCATGAAGAGGAAGGCGAGGTCTTCGGACGCCTGATGTACTCGACGATCGACGCTTTCGGCTAGTCCCAGCACGAAGTGATGCAGTTAGCCTATTGATATCATCGCCCTGCGCGCAACTTATCCGTAACTGCATGTATGTGCTTGTATGTTCACCTTTCAAATGTCGAAGCGTCGTGTATAGTAAATACTGTAAACTTGAGCAAAGCATGATTTCATAGGGAGCTTCAGTTCTAAAACGCAGATTCTGCCGCTTTTTGAGAAAGCAGGATACTGCGCCATCGGAGACTGCCGTGGAGTGTCGGCTGTTGCCGGCTTTTGACCAATCATCTCGTCTACTTAAATGTCGCTGGATGCGACTTCCCACGCCTGAACCTGCCTGTTGTGGGTCGTGGCGTAGCTGAGTCAGCCTGCCTCGTTCGTAGCGCAGAAATCCGCTTTTTGAAAATGCAGAATCTGAACTGAATAATCACCCTAGGTTACCTTCCATGTTTAGACTTTCGCGCCACCATGGTCATCTGCTGGACCTCGTCAGGTGCGCAATTCAATCCATGTCCCAGGTCTCGGATTTGGTTCTCCTCGGCTGTTCTGGTTCACACCAGGACACCACTCGAGAGCATTCAGCAATGCTTAGTGCTCCCTGGGTTGGGTGTAGATTGGGGCGCAACACACCGTTATATAGGTCCATATTTTGGCCAACGTTCGGCCAGAACCAACGGGACACTGGTCTTGCAATGCACAACGTATTGCTACGAGATCCCGGTATGACGCCTAGGAGGTCCATATGACCTGTCCCGTCCCCATGAATGGATTAGAGACGCCGCTTTACGTCTCGGCTTCTCTGGAGCTTGTTATAAAGGTCTAGGTCAGGTCGAGTCTTCTCCTACCCAGTTCTCTACCCCGCCGTCATATAGTCAATCTGTAGAGACCTACCCATTGGAACCGTCCTACCACTCACCAGTCTATACCTTCCTTGTTGCCATGTCGGACGCTGCTGTTGCTTCCTCCGAAGTCGAGATCAACGACGCATTCTTCTGCAAGCATTTCAAGGAAGTTGTGAGTCGGCTGTCTTATCCTTATCTCTATGGGGTTGAACGTTGAACGCTCAACATAATGGGTATGTAGTGCACGGAGTGCGACTTCGACGGGAGGGCCGACAACGACGCCGTCTTCGGGGTAGGTATCCTCTTGTGCGCCTGGGTGACACGACTAATATGTCGTGTGACCGCAGTTCAACCCCATGGACCGGGAAGGTCTAGAGGCTCAAGCCGCGACCTTGAACAAGGAAGGCGATTACTGCTGCAAGAAGCACGGGTCGGCCAGTACGTCTATTATATATCCGCCATTGAGGTCATCATCTGACAATGCCAGTAGACTGCAACCAATGCTACGGATGGAAGAAGCAGATCACTAGGGCCAGAGCTGCGGCGAAGAAGGCAGCTAAGCATAAATAAGCTCGACGTTTGGGAGGAACAGGCTCGCCTTTGGTTCTCCTGCGATATACCGAAGTAATAGCAATGTAAATCATCTTGTACCATAACCTTGGCACACACCAGCTGCTTGTATGACATAAATGACAGTATCACCGCCACACACTTAGTCACGTCAGCATCGTAAGAGCATCGCATTCGTACACAATACAGTACACACATACTGGGCATCGATAGCGGGTAGAGTCGTCTAGGAGTGAAGACATTTACTTGTCCCTTGGCTGTGACCACTGGACGTTCAAAATCAAGTTATCATAACCCCTTCCATGCGTCTTCTGCATCGCGCGCTCTGCAACCGCCTTTTCATCGAAGCTAACGAAGGCGAAGCCCTTGCCAATACCCGTTTCGCGGTCGCGGCCGACATACACCCTCGCGACTCTCCCGAATGTTCCGAACAATTCGCGCAGGTCGTTCTCCTGCGTGTCCTCGGAGATATTTGTAACGCGTAATGTAGGGAGGTCGTCACGGGTTGTAGTGAGGCGTTCGCCGGGACCACGGTTGCGCATGGATGGGGGGACGTATTTGCCGCCAGTACTGGGCCCGGGCGCAGCAGCGGGCTCGGTACCGCTTGGAGCATCGTCGTCGAAGTTGGGCGTCGATTCTGGTCGACGCGTTAGATCAATCAAGAGGTTTGGAGGGGTGTATGTACCTTCCAAACCGCCGAGAGTGTCCTTGTACGGACATTTCGCAGTGAAATGTGCACCCTTGCAAATACGACACACGACCTTTCCGGCACCAGCACGAGCAAGATTCGCCTTCACTGAGTGCTCTTGCGTCTCATCCTTCTCCGAAGACTTACGGTTTCATGAGCCAACCGCTACATAGAGATCGTGAGAGACGCACCTTGTTGCCCGCACTAAGTTTCAATGCGACATCCTCTGCTACGGTCGTTGTCGCCCGATCCGGCCCTGGCTTGTTGCCCTTCTCCTGCCCGAATTTCGCCCAGGTCTTCCGCTCAGCGACAACGTGATCGACCAAGGACTTTTGGAGGACTCGTTTTGTCTTCCTCGTAATCTGCGCTATTTACTCAGTACTCACACCTCTGAGCTTGAGATTGTATCACGCACCTTCACTTTCTTTCCGTCTTCATTTGTGGTGTACTCGATGGTTGTTCGAATACCGTTTTCATCGACGAAGTCCTCAATTTTAGGCTGATCTACGAGTAACCGTCTGGGCACTAATGCAAGGCATATTTGATGGAGTCACTTACCTATCTCGTCAACATCATCCGCCCAAGAAGTTTTCTGTGCCCTGTAATGTCCTTCTCAGATCCACGGGTACATGCAGAATCTCAAAACATACGAGCTGGCCATGACTGACGATGGTGAGCGCGAGAGTTTACGCGTATCTTCACAAAATTTGGGACCAACAATTCCAGTAAGGCTCCGGCCACGTGCGTATTTTTCAAACTCCCACAGGACAGTAGAGCACCGTCTCCTGCCTGCACATGTACAGCTACTACATTATTCTCGGATTTCAAGCTATCTGTGTATCTGATTCGCTCTTAAACGTCTCTTCCATGCGAGCGTTTCCCTGTAATGTCAATTCCGAAGGCAATGCAGAATCATGACATTTCCGCAAATACTTCGACAACGGAACAGTGGAAGAGTTATAAGTTCTTGGAAGGTAACGTTCACGCAGTGGGGATGCGCTTGGGATGAGAGACCACACTCCAGAATAAAGACTATGGCCAGAATTGACGTACTCGTTCAAGAGCATGTTTTTCCAAAGCACCGCGCTTGTGGCTTCGCGTGCAAACGGGTGTCCCACTAGTGTTCTCTTAAGAAATGTTGACCTCGTTATACCTAGTAATCAATGTTGTGCGACACTGCAGACCTAACGTGGAATCTTTGCTCTGCTCGCGATAACATTCACTGCTCGTAGGATGTCTTGCCTCAAGATCTCTCTTCAGTCTTCTGCGCAGTCCCAAATCACTACCAAGTCAGTTCAGTACCAGCAGCAGGTCAACATATCTTTGTCCTTTCAAGATTCATAATTCCTACGAGACGTGCTTATTCTCCAAGGTATGGCCATGGACGATAGGCGCACAGATTTGCAAGACGCTCATCCGAAGATAGAGGATTTCCTTTACAGTGGATCATTCGTGGAAGGCTTCTTCCAGCTGTAATTCTACCAGTTTCAGCAAAGGCGCTAGCAATTCGATGTCTTGTGGCCGTTCTCACTGTTTCAGACTATCGTTTTCTGCTACATCTCGGCCAGCATCAAAACGCAAGCGCTTAGCATGTGAAGCTAATGCAAGTACGGTGTCCGAGTTTACAGCACTTTCGACCAAATCCGTCTTGGGTCCCTCAATCCTATGAAACCATCTGTGCTCAATTCGCTGCGAAACTGGTCATTCAGTCTCAGACTGAATGGACGAAGTAGCTACAACCGCGATCAGGAAAGCTCTTCTACTGTGGGGAGTTAGGCGGTTGCCGAAAACGTCGTCTGTATTGGCATCCATCACTGGCAGTTGATCATCGACTGCCGGGTTTCATTCCACGCCATCGCCCCTGGGCGTCTACTATCATTAGAGGAGCATAAATGTGGGTTCGGGGAATGTCCAGAACGCTTGCTGCTTGACTGGCAACTATTCAACAAGGAGGACGCATGTCGACATACGGAGTGCCAGCCGAGCCACAGCCGGATGATATCCTATCTCAAAATATCAGATCAACACACTCACAAGATGATGCACGCCTCCAGACACAGGTTAGTGTGTTTGTCCAGTGATTCGTGGTTAGCAGCTGAGTCTGTCTCTGGAATTCGACGAATCAGGGCACGTGTTGGTCGAAATGCATGCAGCGGGTGAAAGACCACGATGAAAAGCTCGTGAGCAATTGGAAAGAAGACATGGACAACCTACTCGTATTTGTACGCGAATACCTTTGGACTAGTGTAAGTCATTGACTTGCTTGCCTCGGCCTCCAGGCGGGCCTTCTCTCGGCCGTTTTAGCTGCTTTTATCATGGAAGCTTTCAAGCTGTTGCAACAAGACACGGGAGCCGTGGGCAATGAACTCTTATTGCAGATATCCCAACAGGTCTCGAGCTTTAGGATCAATAATGGTTACATCAATAGTACTTTGCTATCATCTGTGGCGCCTGGTGCTCCGTTCGACCCTCCTGCAGAAGCAATTGTCATCAACGTGATGTGGTTCGCGAGTCTAGTATGTAGCCTTTCAGCAGCTTCAGTCGCGATTATCATCAAGCAATGGTTGCATCAATACGCCGACTGGCCTCTGGATTCTCCTCGTGACAGTCTTCAGTTGCGACAGCTGCGCTGGATGGGTCTGAGTAAATGGGGCTTTCGTCGATTTATTGATAGCCTGTCACTACTCTTGGAAGCTGCGCTGGGATTATTCTTCGTCGGACTGTTGGTCTTCGTCTGGACTCTAAACTGTGCCCTTGCGGTGGTTGTGACCTTACTCACCGCCGTGCACATTATCGTGATCATATTGACAACTGTCCTACCAGTCCTATACGTGGACTGCCCCTATAAATCACCTCAATCCTGGGGTTTATACAGATTACTTCAAATCTCTCTCAATAAGACGAGGCGTCCGTGGAGATTCATTATCCGCAGGCTCAAAGTAGGCCTGTACCCCGTTTTTAAATTCCGTGTTCCTCTTTCGGATAAGGATTTCCGAGTGGGCACTGTCCATTCGTACAGCTGGAGCGAGCGAGAGCGGTCGTCCATTGACTACGCTTCACGAGCCCGATTGGAGAAATCTTTGCTAGTGTGGGCGGACACAGCATTTGCCGATGACCAGTTCCTTCACAATGTCATTACTCCTTGTCTTCTGGATATGCCCGAACATGTTGCTACGAAGTGCGTTTCCATTATCCTGAAAGCTCGGGTCCCAGCACTATCCGTTAGCAGTCCCGACGACACTTCCTTCACCTCTCTAAAATCGGCAATGCCACTTCTGCAGCTCTTCTCCGGAAAGGATATCCCCGCAAATGAGCGAGCTCACACAGTTGCCATATTACTTTTCCGCGATCTCAAGCGCATCAGTGCTTCAGAAATCAACATCCTGCAGAGATATTTGAACACCCTATGCGCTGCACTCCGGGGTCGCGGAGCATCCGATACTTCTCGTGCTCGAGCGTTTGAGCGAATATTTGCTTTCGTGTTGGAAGAACCCCAGACGGTCCTCGCTTTGCTCTCTAGGTTTGAACTGCAAGATCTTGTGAGCGAGTTGCGCAAGCGGGAACCGCAAATTAGCGTTTTCGACCTAATGGACAATTCGGGTGAGTCTTTCAATCGTGCGCGCGACGTGCGGACGCTCACCCACACACTCAGCAAATGAGGCACTAGTCGGATACACAGCCTCACTCCTCAATACAACGTTTGATCAGAACAACTTCGCCCTGTCGCTGAAATGTTGCGTTATGATAGTCGCGTTGCGGGTGAAAGCCCCGGACTTGATCGCTCGGGATCTTTGGCAGCTTGTCCAGGAGCGGCTGTGCGATTTGATACAGGCGTTGCCGGACCGTTCGCTCTTCTTCATCAAGAGTCCAAAGTACCGACTGTATTCCATGCTTGCCACAATCGCAGCAGGGAGTCCTACCAGCATTGACGGGAGTCTGCTGAATATGTTGCATGCGGACTTCCAGACGTGGAATGAAAAGTCTATGGGGCAAGAGACAGATTGGAACCCTGAATCGCTGTCATTTCTGAAGCTGATATCTCCACTGGTTCAACCCGCTGACAACGTTATTTTCGGTGACATAGTGCAGATTTTATCCAAACACACCGCCACAGGATCCGAGACGTACTATCTCCTTCGCAGAGTGATGAGATGGATGGAGAATCATTATTCGCAGGAAGAAGACGCAGGATATCCCTTCTGGAGTACGCTGGACGCAATGATGCTGCATGTAGCTTTAAGCCCTCTTCATCATGAAGGAAAGACTGAGGAATAGGAGAATGCGTCAGGCAGAGACAGCTCTGTATGTATTAACAGTGAGTATAAAACAGGCTACTCCTGTCCTAAGACACCTCGTTTTGTCTTCCTTGTCAAGCCAGAAAGCAGTTCTAAACCAGCCTTGGCACCGTCAACCACTTCCACTGGAGGTAGACCCACGAATTGCACGGTAGACTTGACTAGCCGTTCCATGCCTGCCATGCCTATCACCATCCAAAGCTCACAGACTCTGCGATGCAATGAAAAATACGAGAACAGACTCACCCGCACATCCTAAAACAATCACATCCGCTCCCTTCGTCGCAATCGCAACCGCCGAGTGCCGAATCTGCTCTTCGACATGCCCTTCGCCGTCGGTCTTGAGTTCTACTACGCCGAGGCCCGTCGTCTCCACACCCACGAATTTCGCGTTCCCGCCGAGAAACTCGATGGCGCCTTTGGTCAGGGGCACAATCCAATCGGGCCCGGTCGTTATTATCCCGAGATGTGACCCTAGGAGAAGCCCCTGTACGAGGGACGCGTGGAATATGTTCATGACGGGTTTATTGTGCAGCTTTCTGAGCGAGTACGTCAGAGGGTGATCGCTAACTTATCCCTGTCAACATCGATCGTGTATCGACTGGAGAAGGACATACAGCAGCAGATCAGAAACCCGTCAAACTCCACAAACGAAGCGTCTTCCAACACTCTCAAGCACGCTTTTGCAGACTGCTGAGACGTCTCCTCATCATCAATCGACGGCGGAGCATCAGACGGGCCTGTAAAATATGTTACATGCGTTCCCGGTGGAATACAAGGTGCAAGGTTCCGTTCCAAGCCATCCGTGATTACTTGTGATGAATTTGGATTGATCAATAGAATTGAAACAGGCTCAGGCGACATAACCGTGTGTCTGAGTGTCGTTGAGGACAACAGGTTGGGGCATCCATGATAGCGGCGGCACTCGTACTCGTACGTACGCGACGGAAACCATTTGTGGCACGAAGACCAAAGCCCGAGAGCGGCCGCGAGTAAAACGTAAGTTATCCGAAAATGTCCGATAGTTCATGTGCAGATAGTAGTAGCATTTTATGGCACTAGTCAATATAATTAATTACATCTAATACTGAACGTCCCAACGAGAACATATGCAAGTCAACGTGTTAAAACGCAAACTTATAATGAGCAAACATGGAGAGTTGCAGAACGCAAACGAATGAGCGACAGATAATAATATAACGTTCAATACCTCACCAATCCCAAGACAGTTCCACCTCACTCAAACCGGCTTCTCCGCAACACTCCCCTCGCTGCTCCCCTCAGTTTTCTTCACCTGGCTCACACGATGTTGAGTCATCGAATGCCTGGGCTCTCTGCCTCCACTGGCCGCATTATCGCCGTGCGCCTCAGCATACTCCCTCACGCCACCCGCCCCAATCTCCGCCTCCAACCCAACATAGTCATACGCAAACTCGCCCATCTCCGCGTCATCAACGCCGAGGATCTCCGTCTCCTCGTTGCAGCGCAGGCGCAGGATGCCGAAGGGGAAGAAGTGCATGAGCCAGAGGATGATCGTGGTCATAACGAACGAGTATCCCAGGCCGGCCATCGAGTCGGCGATCTGGTAGCCGAGCTGGACGAAGTGGCGGTCGAGCCAGCCGCCGGGAATCGCGGTGGCGCCATCGAATTCGGCGACCGAGGACTGCGCGAACAGGCCGGTCAGGACCTATATATATTTCCCAGAGTCTCGTGAGTATACGACGTTGCATTGACGCGAGAGAAGTGACCTACGTTGCCGACGATACCGCCGATAGCGTGCGAGGCAAAGATATCGAGACAGTCGTCGTAGCCGAAGATGAACTTCAGCTGGGTGGCGAAGTTGCACACCGTGCCCGCCATGAAACCGAACAACACGGCGGCGGGTGAGCCAACGAATCCTGAGCCAGGCGTGATAGCGACAAGGCCAGAGATGGCTCCGGAGCAGAAACCAACGGCCGACCATTTGCGCTCGAGGCGGTAATCCTGGTACAAATATATCAGAATTTAATGATGTATCCCCAGAGAGACCTAGCTTACCCAGAGCATCCAAGTCAGACCGCCGACGCTAGCCGCCAAGTTCGTGACAATGCACGCCTGCACAGCACGCAAATTCGCGCTCAACGCACTGCCGCCGTTGAAGCCGAACCACCCGAACCACAGGAAGACCGTGCCCAAAATGACATAGCTGGTGTTGTGCGGCTTGTACGCGAGGCGCTCCGTGCCGTAGCCCCTGCGCTTGCCAAGGTAGATGGAGATAGCGAGGGCAGCGGTACCGGAGGAAATGTGCACCGGCGTGCCCCCGGCGAAATCGAGACCGCCCATGACGAACGACCACCCGTTGGAGTTCCACGTCCAGCAGGCGATGGGGTCGTACACGATGGTGCTCCAGATGAAGATGAATACGGCGACCGGACCGAGTCTGCTTCGCTCCGCAACGGCGCCGACGGCGAGGATGGGCGTGATGGCGGCGAACATCAGCTGGAAGACGCAGAACGCGATCGAGGGGATACGCGTCGACCCAATAGACGGCTTCTCAAGCACGCCCTTGAGGCCAAAGTACTTGAGGTCGCCGATGTACTTGGAGCCGGTCTCTGAGAAGGCGAGTGAGAAACCCCAGAAGAACCATTGGAAGGAGACCACGGCCAGCGCAACCATGGATAGGAAGATCATGGACAGGGCATTCTTCCGCCGTAGCAGGCCGGAATAAAAGAAGCCCACGCCTGGAATCATGATCATGACCAGCGCTGTCGAGGTCAGGACCCAGGCAATGTCACCAAGATTGTAGACATTGTCGACTCCCGTTGAAGGGTCGTACCAGTGAAGGTCGTTTGCTGTAAGACGAAAGTGGAAGTCAGCAAGATTGATATCGATACTTCTCATCGACCCTTGAGAGGAATTCCCCGCACTCGGTCTCCAAGATAGAAATCCATGCTAGCAACGCAGGTAGCGATCGACTGCAATCTGAAGGACAGTCCGAGGTATGCAGCGTCGATTACCTGGATCCCGTGACTGTTCCTCCGAAAACATGGCGGTGTCGAATATTCGCGCAACGTAACCACAACTCTTGCTCAACCGCGAGCAGCATCCATGACCAGCGTGAACCCCAACGCTCCAAGGCATTTACACCGGCTTCGCGATGCAGTTCGCGCAAGATCAAGAGAACCGTCCACTGCACCACCCGTAACAAATCAGCCTTGTAGAGAGAACACTCACAAGTGTCGTATGAAACGTTGACCATGGTGCCCGACTAACGCAATACTGCGCGAATGTAGTGTCTGGCCGGTCGAACGACAAAGAGGACGTCGGGAAGAAAGGCAAAGCTATGAGCTCGGGCGAGGATATATACTGATTTACTGATTCCACGCTGTCGGCTTTCTGGCAGACGGTTGTGCGTGCCAAGCGGGTCCGAACGAGTTCTGTTGTTATCGCCCAATGGCCGGGCCCCTTCTTATCTTCGGTATGGGCGCTACGGCGACTCAACCGCCAGAATTTCCATTCCCAGAGGCTGCGCTCTTTGGATCACGGACAGATCTCAGGAACGAGACGCTGCTCTGCGACGTCGGCGTCGGCATGGACGTCCTCTGGTACGTCGACGTGAATACAAAATGAATAACAAGTTGTTCATGCGCTTACCAAAGGAATAATGTGGGCAGCAGGCGGATCATTCACACTAGGACAACAGATACATATTCCGAACTAGATTGAGTTCTATGGGCCAGCCCTGGACTGGGAACGGAGTATCAAAATCCCCAAGTGACCCTCGACACTAGTTCACGTTAAATCACGAGCAGCCTGCTATAAAATAATCACAGATGAGGCGTCGTTCTGGGGTCCTACCATATTTGGAAATTAATTCAGACTCCGCTATTTTGTCACTTGCTCCGTAGGAGTCTGGCACTACTAGTACGTATGTTTTGAAGTTAATCCTATCCTGGGCGCCGCTACTCACGAAAACTACGTCTACCCTCTTCCGTATTTCTATGATTTTTAGCAAGGTACTAGTTACCCATTCCTTGACTCCACTAGCCCGCCACCCAACGCCACACGCAGCGGGACGACAAAGCAGCAGATTCGCGGCTCTCCGCACTTTGATGGCGCCCTGACGCGTTATCTCGCCCCGCCCCTAGCCACAGAGTTTACACTATCTGGAAACTCGGCTTTATTCGGGTATACTTCTCCCTCCATTTTTCCTTATTTTTTCACTTCCACACGACGATACGACAACCGATCGATCAATGTTGTTCAACGTTCTTGAGCGATAGGGAGATCTTGTATACGTTTCGGCAGTTGCCGTGCCGTACACTTGAAACATATTATTATTATTGCAACTAAAACGCATGACGAACATTGTATGAGTCTAGTCGACGCTCTGTCTTTCGCTTGCCCCTAATACTTGGAAGGTGGTCGTCTCCAGTCAAACTACCCACAGAACCCATCGATCGATCTTCTCGTCGGGCGGTGCTACTGACACCGGTCCATTCACACTGTAATACACCCGTTCTCTGTCATCGCACCTCTACACCCAAAATACTGTTCTGTCTACACGGTCCCATCTCATCTCGACCTCACATCGTTCGCTTCTCTTCTCTTCGTCTCCTACTACGGTCATCTCAGGACCTAAATATAAGCTCGAATCTACAAGCAAGTTCACAGTATATTTGGACATGATCAGGCAAATGTCGAAGAGGGTGGCATGTACGCAAGGCCTACGCACCACTGCTCCCGTTCCAACTGAATCTAGAATAAAAAGAGGTGCTCTCCGGCTTCAGACGGGGTAATGATTGATACTGTACGCCACGAATTTAGCAGGGGCGCACAGTCAAGTCACGGTTTCACATGGGCCCCTACTAAATTCGTTGGTACAGGGTTGCCGTGCACCCAGTCGTAAGTGTGTCCTTTCACAGCCATCTTGCCCTCTGCTCGATCCATCGACCCGGGAACCACTCAATTGGCTCGACCGCACGAAGCTGGCTATATATACGTCGTCGCTCGCCCCCACATGTCCGACAATGCCAGCGCTTCTACGACACCACACCGCCATGGTCACAGGCGCGGTTCGGAAAGTACCCGACGTCGCTCGCGCCCAGCAGATAGCGCCTTCAACCTACTGACTGCTCTATCTATCTCATCTTGCCCTCTCCTCGATCCGTCGACACGGGAACCACGACACCGCCCTCAATTGGTATCTACGGCACGAAGCTTGCTATATATACGTCGTCTCTCACCTCCAAACGTCCGTCAATGCCAGCGCTTCTACGACAACACACCGCCATAGTCACAGGCGCCATTTGGAAGGTATCCGCTGATAAATTGTCGACTCCTCGGAATCACCACCGTCCGTGTTATCCAATCACAGATCCCTGAGCTGCCGGTCTTTCGACGAATCAACGCTTTCATGGCCACACACGCGTTCTTGACGGAGTCTCCGATATACCAACCCATTAAAATCCTGCACTTGTGGTTTCTTCTCTTTTGGGTTGTGATACCGAAATTCCGCCCCAGAAGGCCGCGCGCTGTCTGCCGAGCAACGACGTCCGAAGGTAGCTCTGCGACTATGTGGCTCCGTTGTAAAGCGCCGCAATGAATTTACCGTCATCCATTGGATCAACATTTGTTTATGTTTTCGTGTTAGGCGCTCATCACTGGCATGGGATGGAATGCGACATCGAGGCGTAGAGCGCTTCGAGGGACAACAAATTGTAGTGCGATTTGCGATTGAGGGGCGGTTCCTAATTTGTGCGTATTTAGGCTAGAAGACACCAGTCTTCTCAGCCAGCCAGATGGACAAGCAATCCGTGGACGCATATTCAGTCGTCAATATGCCTCGCAACAACGTTCGGGACATCACCTGATTTATCACATGTACGTCGAGGACTACTACTAATACACACATCGTACGAAATACGTAGAATACCTACATGGAACTAGTCAATGTTGTTCTGGCCCTTCCCAGAAAGACGAGCGTTACTAATACTCTTGTCCAGATAGCACGGTTTCTATCATAATAATAAGTGGCGAATCCCCCAAGCGGATGGATCTGGGCGTATACCGCCCGGTATATGACATAAGTGTAACGAATGCCTTCATCTCGGGAGTCGAGGCGAGTTCGTTCCTGTCGACACTCTGGAAATTTCATATCGCGCCATTGGTCGAAATGAGAGCTCAGCATCTGTAATAGATCACCCGCAAGACCGTTGCCACCATAATATCCTTGATCTTGCGCTGATGGAGACAAGCATAGAGTACAGTCGGTACTCAGTATGCTGGATGAAAAAGAATGAGTGGATCTTGGGACTCCGCAAAAGGTATTTTCGCAGCTTGGTCTGGACTTTTTGCCATAGCTCCGCGTCTATTGAGATAAGCAACTCGGGCTTGGTCTCCAGCGCAATGACCAGAATGCAGCTAGTATGTAGTGTGAGGTCTTCCGTGTTCCTGCCAGTGCTTGGCCTTCTAGAAAGGACAGATGTCGCGTATTTGAGAAGAATATCAAGTCCTGTCGAGTAGCACACGAAGGCGATGTATCCGTCAATACAGTGGGGAATCGTTGAATGTGACACGTAAGCCTGAGGGAATGACTTACCAGTTCTGTCCATGAAGTCGAAGACATCAATAAGACGCTTTGGGTTGGAACGATCAGGGGCAAGTTGAATCGGGAGACCAAGCCAGGGTCAGCATCTTTAGACTTCTCCAGAAGAAAGCTGAATAATTGGTTAAATGCTTCGTCGCGAGCATCAACACCGCTACCACTGATCGCAGAGCAGAGGATCTTCAGATACTTCCGCAGGATAACAAGCTCCAATGGACTGATCTTCTCAAGTCTGCGAAACAGTAATAAAACGGTCCAATAAGTGTCTGCATTCAGCGCAGTCACGTCTCCGGAGAAGAGCTGCATCAGGGACGGCATTAGTTCGAAGGAATCTTCGTGGTCAATCTTGAACAGTTCAGGTATTCGGTTGTGGAGGATAGTCGAGATACATTTCGTGGCCTTATCCGGATCTGATATCTGCTCTATACAAGGCCAAATGACAGTGAGAAGGAATTCATCATCCACGAATACTGCATCAGCCCACTCCAGAAGGGCTTTCTCGAGCTTGGCCTGTGAACCAGGTTTGAGAGATCTCCGCTCGCGTGCCACCCAGCTCTCAGACTCTGGACGGGAGGGCGGTGCCCCAGAGTTCTGGTCTGATGGTGGAATGTGATAGTGCCAGGGGAAGATAGACTTCAGGCGCTTTTAGAGCGCAAGCACAACGTACATCGACCACCCTCTTCGCTCGACATGCATCTGGCCATTTTGAAGGGGGCCACTTCGAACGCCTGAGAGCCCCCACCTGATGATGGAGCGCACGAGTGGAACATAGACTTCAGGCGCTTTCTGAGCGCGAGCACAACGTATCCCCACGATTCTCTTCGCTCGACGTGCATCCAGCCATCTTGAAGGGAAAGTGCTCCGAACGCCTCAGAGTTCCCAGCGCGTAATGAGGTTGGAAGGTAGGTGGGTAGGTAGTACGCCGGCTGTACGTTGCTGTCACCCGTGCACACGAAGAGTGCATGTAGGGGTTCTTTAGCATCCCCACACAGGTGGTAGGTACGGTAGTCGTACGGAACGGGTCCGCTGTACCGTTCCCTTCGACGCAGTTGCTCGGTTGCTGTCATAATATGAAAATGCACAGGTACCTCCGGAAGCAGAGGCACCGAAGGGTGCAATCCTTATCCATCTAGAGCCCAATCGGTCACGCGACAACAGTGTTCACGATGATATGGTGATTGAGTGCTGTAGGGCCGCTGTCTCCGTATTTTCGATCGATGAGGATAGATTAGAAACGCGTTGGTTGTCAATGAGTGCTTCTGTGAGCTCAATCGCGGACATTGAATCGCAGCCGGCCAGGGCGTTTCTGTCGGATCAAGCAATTGTCGTATGCACACCGCGCCAGATTATCCAATGATAATTGTACGTGACGCGCAGCTAGTCGCAGGACCGCGGTCTCTGTGAATAGTACCGCCAGCATCGAGCAGAGGTTCAGCCTTAGTGTTGGTTTAGGCACCGCACGACTGAGTGCTGGACATGCTGCAAGAGACTCAGCGGCTATGAGTCGGAGTCTACAGTCGCCTTGCCGCCATAGACGAGGTGTGGGTCGACGCGAGCCTTGTATAGCTAGATTTGATGCCAAATGACACTTCCAGCAGTTCCCAGTGCCTTAGAGGCTGTAGTGGTTAGTGAAGATGTTGCAGTGAGTTGTTCGGAACTTAATGCTCACATATGTATACTCTGGCACGAAGTGGAGATAATAGTGCTGCACCGGTAAATCACTAAGATCGCCGTTGTGCTTGTAAGTGGGCCAACATAAGCACAAGCTTGTTCGAGCTGGGGTGTTGACGACCCAATGGTAGTCGTATGAAGTAGCTTCATTCCAGACCAAAGCGCGGCCCATCTTCATACAACCACATGCAAGTGTAAATCAATTACTAAGTTTGCAGAAGAGAGACAACACTAGTTGGAGACAGGGAACTCAGGCCACAGAGGTGGGTATAAGAAAAATGCCCTACTTTAGATATTCAATCGACAATTTAAGAAAATGGAGGTGGCGCGTCTTCCGCCACAAGAAGTTCGCCATCCAACTTTGTTCCCTCGACTTTATGTCTCTTTCACGCCTGGCCGTAGGCCATGCCCGACCCTCTCTGTTGTTTTCAAAGCGAACTTTTCCAGCCAGCCATGTGCTAGCGCGGACGTACGCATCGAAAGCGAAACCAAAGAGCAAATCCAAAAATGATACCGTAGACATCGAAGACAACCACTTAAAACGCGAGAAGGGTGCCGTCTCGACATCCTCCCTGGTCCCGGGCTCGCAGGCGATCCAGGCATCGGAAGAGTATACCCAGACTCAGACTAAGATGCACGCCGCGGTGGACTGGTTCCGCAAGGAGGTCGCCGCGCTCGAGACGCGTGCGAGCGGGCGCGTCATGCCATCCATGCTCGACCCAGTGCGTGTCACGCTTAAGAACGGAGAGCGGGTGCGCCTGGATGAGGTCGCGACGGTCGGCGTGCGCGAGGGGTCGACGTTAGTAGTGACGGTGTTCGAAGAAGGCGTGAGTGTGCTTGCTTTGCTCGATAACCGTGGTAACACTGGCGTCATGCCATAGTAGATCCTCAAATTCGTCGAGCAGGGAATATATGATGCGAAGCTGCCCAGCGTTGTCCCACAGAAGCAGGACAGCCGGACGATCAGAATACCCATTCCCAAGTAAGTCGCAGATCACCGGAAGTACTTACATACCTGTTTATGTTTCGGCCAGACCAACTGTGGAAGCCCGCACAGCGCTGTACACATCAGCACATCGCCAGGCAGAAGACTGTCGCGTGCAGATCCGTAAGCATCACGCGGCAGCTTTGAAGAAGGGCAAGTTCGGCAAGCGGTCGAAGGAATTAGAGGAGGTTCGAGCAGTCATTATTTTTGCTTGCCACTCGAGAACTGATGATTTCTCCAGTTCCAAAAGCTCGTGGATAAGGAAATAGGTGAGGTCGACAAAATCCTTACGCAGATGAAAAAAACCCTGGGTATCCGGTGATGTAGTCAACCGGTCTCACAAACGGAGACACATGAAGTCATGTGCAAAGTACAGAACAAGCGATCATTAGACGCAATACACTACACAACTACACGGCTCCTGTAATACAGCATTACCAGGTAGTACAAACTGCAAATAATACTGGTATACATCTGAGACATCGCCGATATTAATAAGAATAGCGCGGATTAAGAGAGATGAGTCTAGTTGCACCACAGGAACAGGGACAAGAACAAGAACGAAGAATAAGCGGACATTACTTAGCGGAGTAAAGCGTCAATGGGATAGGTTATGTGACGAATATACTATCTTCAGTCGTCGTTCTACAGGCCACGGCCTCTCGTGTCCATGCCAAATACTGCACTTCATGTCAGCACACAGGTAGACACGTATGACGAGAGCAGGACTCACGATTGGCAAGTTCACGAACGCTCAGTCCTAGGGCGAATAGCATCAGCATCTACACCACCTTTCCGTTCTAACCAAATTACTCACTGCCGATCTTCTTCCCAGCGCCTTCACCCAGACTGCCCTCGGCAAGGTTGCGCTAAAGAATAACGCCAATTACATAAGTTACGAACACCTCACAGCTGGACGAACCTTTCTCTCCTGCAACGCCAAAATTCGGTCCTCCACCGTATTCTCGATGACAAGGCGATTGACAAACACAGGCCGCTGTTGTCCCAGGCGGTGTACACGGTCAAATGCCTGATGCTCGACAGCCTCGCTCCAGCCTAGGTCCAACGAAATCACCCCTGCTCGCAAGGTTCCGATGAGAATTAAGGATTAGCAGGAGACGAGAGGGAATTATCTACTCACGGTTGGCTCGGGTCAAGTTCAAACCCACACCGCCACACTTCAACGACATGAGCATGACCTTGGCTTTATCCTTCGCCATGAAGACGCGAACAGCCTGGTCGCGTTTAGCCCGGTTCATGTCTCCTTGGTATCTGTGACGTGTTAAGAGCTTGGGCGTCAGAAGGACTCAGGCCACGTACTTGACGTGGAGGGTACCATTCTCCGTCAGATAATGGGACACCAAGTCCAAGCATTGGGTCCACTGCGAGATGATCAAGATCTGTGGAAAAACCTTAGTTTTCATCGTGTATAGCCACGGAGCTACGAAACGAACCTTGTCATCAGGGTACTCCTTCGCCCATTGACGAATACTCTCCATCATGTGCTAGGATGCACGATCCCGTAAGAAAGAACGGGTTATTCAACGGAAGACCAGCAGACTCACCTTCATCTTGGTAGATGGCAGGAACTTGGACATCAGCCTGATTTTTCCATCACCAGCGGGGGCCGATTCTGGCGACTTCTTCCCGTAAATGACCTCAACGTCTTCCTCGTTATCCGAGTCTAACACGATAGCACGAGCTTTGCCCAGTCGTTTCTTCTGAGTACGCCGCTCATCCTTCTCCTCTTCATCCTCGTCATCTTGTACGATGAAGTCGCTGAGGTCGTCGTCGTCATCTGCCCCATCGTCTTCCTCTTCCTCGTCTATGTCATCAGCGTTGGCCTCTTCTGCATCAGAGGAATACATCATGCGGTGGGCATTTCCCCTCTTCGCTTTGCCCTTGCCCTTCTTGGTCTTCTTCATGACATTGTCCACATTTACCCGCTCATCATCCGGGTTCAGGGTCTTTTCTAGCTCCTTGTCGGTTGGCTCGAATGCTAGGCGCGAGAATAACTTCGCCTCTGAGATAGCGCCACGGCATGTTGGGCCTGGAGAACAAGTGTTTAGCATCATCTCATTGCAACGTGTAAAGATCCGTCGGGCAACTCACATGGTCGTTCATCAGCTTTGTACCGAATGTCGTTAGGATCGTCCGCATGTGGTGAGTTCAGCACATTTTCTGTTTTATACGTAAGTGGCATGCGAACGCCGGAGGAGTTCCGGATGACGCACGGATACATTCGCGGCAGAAAACGTGAGTGCATGGGGTTAGAATAGGATCCACCATAGCATCCAGGCAGACCGGACACTCTTCATCGTCCACGGCAGCATCGGCGGACTAGATGCACAATGAGAGACCACATCACAATGAAAATATGCGCTTACTCACCTCCTTCTCTGCTTGCATCCTGTGAAGAGCAGCATGTTTGAATCTAAATCTCATTCTCGACACGAACTCAGCCGACACGAGCTGGGCGGCACGGTCAAGCTCCGACTTGGCTTCAGGCTGCACAAGAGTGTCATCATCGCCGGCATTGATGAAAGCTCCGCCTTCTTCGTATATGAGAGAGGGATGAGAGCAGATTTGTCGGAGACGAAGTAGCATGACAAGGACTGGAAGAAAATGAGTAAGGTAAAAGAGAATATCAAGAATAGATTTACCTTGATGATAGTTTCTAGTGTTATGCCACAGATCAGGCTCCTGATACAATGCAGCACAAGGGGAAGGGACTCACTTCAAGACAGTGCCAGCTCGAAGGAAACGGTTGAATACGGCTTGGGACTTGACTTCGACCTACAGCCGTGGATCAAGCAATCATAACACCAGACGCAGACCAACAACGCACCATTTTGTAAACCTCGCGCTCGTCAGCAGTAAATTCGAGTTTGTGCAATTCAATAGTCTTGCTTGGAAGCTCGACAAGCCGTTTCCCATCCAACATCGAGTCCTTCTTGCGCCGGATGAGCATGGACTTGAAGATAACCTGCAGCTTGTCTGTGGCCAGCATTGCTACAACAGATATACATATCAGAAAAGGAGAAGTCCAACGACGGGACGAGCGCCTACGGTGCTTCTTTTCCAATTTCACAACTTGACCGTTGTATTCCTTCCAGTCGTACCAAGGACGGATTTGCAGGAAGCGGAACATCCCATAAGCATCGCTGAGACCATTGATGATGGGAGTACCAGTCAAGCACCAACGGTACTTCGCGCTCATTTCGGTGACGGCACGGGAGACCCCTACAACCGATATTCTCAGCATAAACGATGGTACACTAAAACAAACACGTACTCGTCCTCCTGTTGCGGATGTTCTGCGCTTCGTCGAGAACGATTCGCCACCACTTACCGCGGAGGCCCAGTTAGCGGACGCACATATGACAAACGACTTGGCACATACGTCAATCTGAAAAAGTAGACCCCCTACGCACAACGATGCAGGACATCAGCGATATCTACGGCAGTGAACCCTGGGTCTACTCACGGGTCTGCTTCCTGGACTTTGTTCGACCGGGCGCCTCGTCAGAGTCAGAATCGTTTACGATGAAGTCATCTTTCTTCTTTCCCGCCTTGCGCCCTTTCTTCTTCTTCTTCTTCTTCTTCTTCTTCTTCTCTTCCGCTTCTTCATCCGGCCATTCCATAGCAAGAGTCTGTAGTCAAAGAATAGACATAAATTATTTATCAGGACGCAGAAGAAGGTGCTACATGCCCCGAAAGTCGTCAGCACCACATCGTACTTCAACAAATCTGACTTCTTCCTCGGCTTATTCGAGCCTGTTCAAGTACATTGTCTCACGGCCCATAAAAGACGAAACCCATGCATACCGTGGTATATAAGACAGGTCAGCCCGCAATTTGTCTTAGACTCTATCTCCATCTGCCACTGATCGAGTAGCGCCAGCGGCGCCACAATGAGGGTAGTCTTCTGCATTGGATCGTCCGACCTGTTCGACACGATCACAGACATCCTGGGACACAAAGTCAGTCTCTGGACAACCAGTTTCAACAAAACCAGCGCCTCACATCTGCACGGTCTTGCCAAGCCCCATCTCATCGGCCATACCTCCGCCCCTATGAATGCTCTTCTCCATACCGAGCATCCACGCCACACCAATAACCTGGTGCGGCATAAGCGCTACCGTCATTCCGGGCAAGAGGTCGAAGATGCTCCTCAGGCCCAGTTTCTCGAGCGCCCGGTCCACCGACGCGTTCCCGTCAAACTGCTCCGCATTCCCCGCCGCCACCAGGAACTTGTCGATGCTGCTCACCGCCCGTCAGCACTGCCCACCAGTAGCACGAGAGAAACAACGCACTCATCCGCTTTCGCAATCGGTCCGGCGAACGTGTCCTTGCCCCGCCCGAAAAAGTCACCGTCCTCGTCGAACCTATCGTCATCTCTGTGCGCCTTCGCGCTCTTACTCATCATATTCGGCCACTCAGGCTCGATGTTCTCTGCTCCCCTCGTAGGCCGTCCCCCGAACAGAACCTTTCGCTTCTCGTCCACGATAGCGTTGCTCCCAGACACGGCCGGGCTCAACGGCGTCGCACGCGCAGCCACGGGAGACAAAGGCCACTTTACGTTCACGAGTTCTTGTTCTGTCTTTGCAACCGGAAGCCTCTGTCTCGACGAGGAGGCCGTGAGCGGTGACGGTCCAGGAACCGTCGTCGAGCACTCCATCTTCTTTGGAGAATGAGTGGCAGTGGGGATACGCGCATTCAACATATCCCTTTCTCTCACCAACGCACCCATCTGTGCCTCCAGATTACGCAGCCGCGTCGCCTCCGCCTTGGTCTTCATCTTCTTCCGAGCAATCCGCTCCATCTGCGGCTGCAAGTGAAGCATCGACGAGCGCACGCCGCTAACTTGCACGCGAACCTCATCGACGTCAGGCCCAGGCTGCGCAAACAGAGGCGGTGACGGCTTCTGCTTCTTCACCAGCCCGCCAGGAGTGCTCGTGTCATCCGAGTCTCTGAACATAGGAAACGCCTGCTCGGAATCGCGCTTCCGAGGGACGGTCGCCTCGGATCTCGATGCATATAACCTGTCACTCGTATTCTTGGCAGGCGTGTGCGGCGAACTGGTCGAGCCAGTAACACGGCTCTGCGACCCCAAGCCAGTGTCTAGCATGCTTAGAAGGCCGGCCTTGCGTGCTGTGCCAGTTGTCTTTGCTGTAGACGACGAAGGAGTGCTTGCGCCGCTCATCGACGATGACTATAGGCAGCAAAGTGAGTATACAACACTGTAGCTGCGCAGCGCAAGGCCCATACCGTCGCACTACCAAGCTTCCGCGCTTTCTCGGCTTTCAACCGTCTCAAGCGCCCTTGCTTATGAGGAGCATGGTCGCTTATATGCAACTGAGCAACGCAATGAATCACAAAATACCATGGTCCCTATGAAAGAACTTATGCGGTAGGCTGAGAGGGAGCCGAGCCCATCCTTTCTCCCGCCATCCCTTTCAGAGATTCGGGGAACGAGCGGGATGTCGAGATGACAACTGTCCTCGAGGCACCTCACAATCCCGACTTGAAGGTGTCAGAGCTCACATGCTACACTGTATATACACTGGTACTTACAGCCTGTCCCTGGTTCAAGTTTGATAGTGAACTATAAATGGAAGGGCGTGAATGACGCGAATAGGGGCTACTCGAAGCACTTGCGTTAGTGTCATCTGCGTAGAGATTCAAATGCCGTTGAAGTTCTTTCAAATAGCATTTCGGAACGGATGAAGCCTATATTCATGCCAACGTGTTGATGAGCATGTCTTCCTATCCTTCTTACGTGATGCTGCCTGCGAACAGGGGGGCATCACGAAGCTGGAAGGCTATTTGGAGTACTGACCGGTGTGCTTGGATGCAGCTGCAAAGTACGTCTAGCAAGAACTAAAAGCTCCTCCTCAGGCAGAGGCATTGCGTGCTGTAGTGGTCAAGAATGAAGCTTAAGCTTAAGACGCGACCCGATCCAGACGCGCTTTAACTGGCGCCCACAAAGGTCACGTGCAACGCGTCGCTTGAGATTCAATTTGAATGAGATTTGAAGCAAGGCACATACTGCACTGGTTTATTATACAGAGCGTTAATTCACGATTGAAGTTACGTTCCAAGAAGATGACACTTTGGCTTGGACGCAGCATCATGACGATGCGCCGCTCACCACAAATGCATGGGGAAGGAGAAAAAGTAAAGCGACATATTTACAAATAACTATTTTATCATTTAGCCCAGCAATTTTTTTTTCTAGATACACGATGGAAGTGAGCTGCGGTCTAGGAATTCAGGGGACTTCACAATGACGTTAACAACAGCATCCTCAATTTCTTTCGTGAAGGCGTCGGGCAGCATGTCCATCGCCGGTGTCCATTGATAACTTTCACCAAGATAATAATACAAATAAAATTGTGCAATTCTTCATGAAAAATGGAACTTGAAGCAGGATGCCACAGACATTCGCTCCAGCTACCTACACATTTATTAGCAGATCGTAAAACTACCTACTCACCACTTTGAATTATCAAAGAACTCAATCATCCACAAGTAGAGAGCACAATCCAATCCATCATGCAAGAATCGTAACATAAAACACGTGAGCCACAGTAAACGAATGCGATCGTCCAAGAACCGAGGATATCGAGATGATGCAGGATATAGGTTACGAGTATTGATATACAAGACTCGCAGTCATAGTGTAGCCGCAGAACGCAATCGACGGACGTGGTCTGCTGACATCGGTTAGCATCGACGAGATAGGCCACCCTGTCCGACCCACATGTAGTTCAGCAGATGATGCATCTGCAACACCCAGCTCCATCGCCCTCACTGTCCGATCCGTCTCCTCCTTGACCATCCCCACCCCGTCTTCGCCGTCTGCTCTTCTTTTTGAACCCGTCATGTTCGTTCGCCTGCCCATAAGGTCGGATCGAGAGGTGAACAATCGTTCCAGAACCTTGCTCGGCCGACCAAGGTGCCGACGAGACTGGGAAATTTAATTCTAGACCACTCAATATAATGTCCTCACCCGAGCCATCCAATCACACTCACTACATAGGGTATCATCATCCTGGAGTATCTTTCCTAAATGGAGTATCCGCAAAAATGACGGCGCTGGCGGACGCTCGTCATTCCACTCGGAATCTAACAGAAGAATAGGTACAAGGACTGCCGCCAAGGTGACCAAGTCACTCACCATTCGGCCACGCACTCCAGACCAGCTCCTTTACCCGCCCCACCGTCGTCTCAGGCTCAAAACACATCGTCCGTCTCTTCCCCGAGATCAGCAAGAAAGTCACCCCGCATTTTGGCGTCTGCGGCACCGCCTCTGGTTCTTGCTCCGCCCCGTCTCCCTCCTCCTGCCCAACAGTGTCCACCATACCATCCGCCTCCAACACCGACCCAGGTCGTGTCTCGTTAACTTTTGTAAATGACGTCCGAGCGGAAGCAGGGCCCATTCCAAGGGCGTCGATCCTCCGGTAATGAGGTGGTTCCGCCTCGTGCACGGATGGAGGCACCGAATACGAAGTGCCCAGACTCGGCTGGAGATCGACATGGACGCGACTATCAGTAGAAGTCTCTCCTGCGGCTGCTGGGTCACTCATGATGGTCGAGAGAACAGCAGCCTGAATAACGCGGGGAAAGGAGAGTCGTAGCTTGATCGTGCGAGGGGGAGAGGACGGGGCGGGGTATGGGAAATCTATAGAGTGGGGGCGAGAGTCATGAGCTCACGCATCATGTAATTGCTGCAATTGAATACGGACCAGAAGCGCTGAGTACCCTGATCGTCAGATGCGTTTTCCCAGGTCAGTCAGGGACGTTATAAGTAAACAGGGCGAATAACGCACTCAGGCTGTCTGCGGACTCTACTGTTTCTTATGAACGCCTTGAAAATACGAATTGGGTGGTCTTCTAAAGAGTAAACACTAGCCTGGACCAGCGGCTGGCCTCAGGCAAAGGACTGCTCGAGTCGCTGGATCTGGGCGAAGCCACACCACATGTTGCGGGGTAAGAGGAGGTCCGGCAGGTTCCGCTGCTGCACTTCTAGACCCCTGAATACTATAATTGCTTCGCGGAGACGACTGGTCTCACTTACCTCAACTTAACTTGATAGGCTTCATATCTAAGAGGATAGATGTGGCAAAAGGGAAGAAAGGAGAACAGACAGAATTTTGAGCTCTATATAATAATGTTAGAATTGTAAAAAAATATCGACGTAATTATAGTGAAAAGATGCTGACGGCGAGGTTAATATTTATTGCTATTGCAGATTGATTGCAGACTCCTTCAACTCTGCTCACTTTGGGTCATGGAATTGAACCTTGAGCTCCTGGTTAACCCACAAATTGCATATCTACGAACGCAATACGAAGTCAGAAAATTAATGTTGTGTAGAAATCCAGGTACACATGCAGATCCGCAAGCTTGGAGCCGCTATACGGCCCTATCTCAGACAGCTAGCCTTTACTCGAGAAGGCTAGTGCCTCTGTTATTACGGTCCTATTTTGCATAACTGTATATGGGCGCCTTTCGCCACTCAAGATTCCATGCCTAGGCAGGGTGAACCGAACTGCGAAGGGACGTGAGCGTGATCTGATTATAGTTCTTGCACAGACGGATAGTTCATCTGGCGGACTGTGCAAATTAAAATTTCCCACTGACATCCTGGCTCACTGCAATATCAAGTACTGAGTGAGTACGGTACCTCACCACAATACAGGGCAGACGTGATTCATATATTTTGGAAGATGATACCCGGCATAGGCCGGTTACTCTCCTCCGATTTTGCATCCCATGTCTTCGCATCTGAGCACTTTCTGCTGGAGCTCCATTCAAATTTTAAACACGCCGAACGTCTGTTTAGAACCCGGTACCGCAGCTCTATCTATAGCTGCAACGACAGCATATAGATCCGAGAGTCCAGGGGGTCTCGACCCAACTGTGGACGCTCATGTGCCCAGTCCGGTTCTTGCTTGTGGCGCTGCCAAAAAGGCTTTTAAAATGTGATAATGACAGGAATGGTCTCATTTGTTACCAGTCCCTTCAGCCTGCCCGTATGTCCCTGCGGTACACGAATCTACGGTCTTGTATGCGCACCCGACTTGTCCTCCAACGATCAAGCCGCACCTGCGCAGCCTGAGGATACTCCATATAATGCGCCGTCCGTGGAATCCTTCACTTCAGGATTTCAATGCAACACTGCTGCGCTCGGCTTATAGTCGTCGAATTTTCGGGTTTGGTACTCGTTGACGCTGGATGCCAGCCGTGCTGATAAATGACTGCAATTTTAAGGCGCCGATTCGCTATCCACGGAACGCTCCTTGTCGTGGTGCTGTGGCAGCGGTGTGCAAATGAGCTATCGAATCCTGAATCTTGATATAAGCATTATGAACTGGAGCTTTCATTCCGTCGGATTAATATGCAATTCTTCTTTCCATCTGGCGGTATCCAGCTCTCCAGGTATGTCGGGTCCACGCGCATGTGCGAACGCTGCTTATCGCTACCTTTGTAGAGCTGCGCTCTCGCTGGCGCTATCACAGTCTTCATGCACCCTTGGTTCCTTTAATTTTCTTCAGAATTGCCAGTTTCTTCGAAAATTGTGGAAGGTTAACTTGAATGAGCCCCAAAAGGCCGAGAATGTGCCAACGGCGGCAATACCAATGGCGCGATTCTCGAACTCTACACCCAAACGGTCGGCTGTTGACAATGCATCTCGTCCTACAGTTCGCCACGGACCTCTGGTATGTTAGGGACGGTTTCTCCTCTAGCGAACATTAATTCCTGGATGTCGAATATTGAAACTTCAACACGGACTCGCACTTGAATCTCCACTCTACGCTTTACATGGTGTTGAGGGGACCCCGCACCGACGCGTCCGCTTATATGGCTTTCCAGACTTTGATGATATCCAGTGTCTCCTGGGATCTTACTTTCAGCTGGAGGAGAAGCTCAGGAAAGTAATCACCCAACTGTGAATACTTACATCCATGACCGCACTTCTGTCGTCTCGTCCAGCATCTGCACTGTGACGCTCCACCGCAGGACCTTAAGAAGCCCTCAAACCCATCTCTACAAGAATGTTGCCTCAGATTGTGCGTCCAATCGATAGTACTCTGATGGCTATAATCTGACTTCGTCCTGAGACATCAAGAACCCGTCCGTACGTCCGACCGATCCTATCGCCCTTTCTGCGCTCTTCAATACCATGTCCCACCAAAATGATTTGTCACGAACATCTATGTATCTTCTCCAGCCAGTGGTACGAGGCGTAGCCTGAACAAGAAACTTGAGCACCATGACATGATTAGCCGTATGACACCGTGAATTTCAGCGTCAGTACTTAGTGACCACAATCTTACTCCGTGTTCATTTCAACTGCAATTGTATTCCCATCGAGCAACATTAACTACAACCCCCCCACCTCTGACCTGACTTGCACGTCCTCCCCCGTCGGGCGCACCAGGCAAAACGGCCGACAGGAGCGTTGAAACTCCCACTGACAACCATCGTCTCCACCAAAAGGGACGTTGAAGATCCCTGGGGTACATACTGTTTTTTTGGTGAGGCGCGTTGAGGCCGTCTGCATCACGTTGGTGACATGATAATAAACAAGGTGTCAACTATCGCTTAGTAGCGGTAGTGGAGGGCCTTGTAGGGACCGTTGACAGGGATATCGAGGTACGCGGACTGCTCAGTGGTGAGCTGCGTAAGCTTGACGTTCAGGTTGGCCAGATGCGCACGAGCGACTTCCTCGTCGAGCTCCTTGGGAAGCATGTGCACACCGAGAGGGAATTTCTCGGGTGTCGTCCATAGGGCGATCTGGGCCAGGACTTGGTTGGCGAATGAGCAGGACATGACGAACGACGGGTGACCAGTTGCGCAGCTGAAGATTGGTTTAGTCTATACTGATGCGCAGAAGAGAAGGGAGAATATACCCCAAGTTGACGAGACGACCCTCAGCGAGGAGGATGATGTGGCGGCCGTTGGCCATGGTGTAACGGTCAACTTGAGGCTTGACATTGATGCTCTGTTTGGCATTGGCCTTGAGCCATGCAACGTCAATCTCGACATCGAAGTGACCAATGCTGAATGAAAAATGCCTCATCCACATATCCTCTTTATAATCTTACAGCAACACTTACTTGCAAACGATAGCATCCTCGGGCATAACCTCGAAGTGCTTAGACGTGATAATGTCCCTGTTACCAGTAGTGGTAACGAAGACGTTGGAACGATGGGCAGCATCCTCCATGGTGGTCACCTCATATCCAGCCATGGCAGCCTGCAGGGCGTTAATGGGGTCGATCTCGGTGACCAGAACACGGGCACCGTAGGACCTGAGGGACTCAGCGCACTGTCGTGTTTGTGAATTCGGTAGATCCAGATGATAACGACTCATGCACTTACTCCCTTCCCAACATCACCGAAACCAGCAACAACAGCAACCTTACCAGCAAGCATGACGTCAGTCGCACGCTTGATACCGTCGACCAAGGACTCGCGGCAGCCGTAGTAGTTGTCGAACTTGGACTTCGTGACGGAGTCGTTCACATTGATGGCGGGGATCTTGAGTGTACCCTCCCTGAACTTTCTGTACAGATGATGGACACCAGTAGTGGTCTCCTCAGAGACACCTTTGATGCCCTTCAAGTACTGAGGGTACTTGTCATGGACGAGGGCAGTCAAGTCACCACCGTCGTCGAGGATCATGTTCAAGGGCTCGCCATTGGGGAAGGCGGCGAGCGTCTGCTCGATACACCAGAGGTACTCCTCCTCGGTCTCACCCTTCCATGCGAAGACCGGTACACCGGTGGCAGCGATGCTATATTCAGGTCAGTCATGATTGGACGCGAGCGATCTCGGGGATACTCACGCGGCAGCGGCGTGGTCCTGGGTGGAGAAGATGTTCTGGTATACGACAATCAGAAGATTGTCCACGTTCCGGATGAGGTAATTTAACTCACGCAGGACGACCAGGTCACTTCTGCGCCGAGGGCGGTCAGAGTTTCGATGAGGACGGCAGTTTGGATGGTCCTATCCGGGAGAACATTTCATCCAACGTAAATCGATTGCGACCTCAGCTGATCAACCGTAATCAAGAGACTCACATGTGCAGACATCCTGCAATGCGGGATCCTTTGAGAGGCTTCGAAGTGCCGTACTGATTTCTTATCGTTAGGCGCGCAACCCCCACCTCAACATCGCAGACGACTGACCTTCTTCCTCATGTACATGAGACCGGGCATCTCATTCTAAACAACATCTCAATGCTTAGCATGGCATCGAAACACGATTGCCGTCGATATCTACCTCAGCGATCTCAATTTCCTTACGACCGAAAGCGGCCAGGGAGACGTCTATGCGTGGAATTGACACCCTATAACATGGCAGTGTTGTTTGAATTGCTCACCAGCGACCTTGAAGACCATTTCGACTAGCAAAGGAGGTGTTCTGATGAGCTCTAGGGGCAGGTGAGGGGAGGAAAGTGCGATGGGTGCCTAACGTAAAATGGAACGATGGCCTTTATATAAGGGGCTTCCCAGAAGTGGGAATTGCCGGACGGCAGAATACCTCGCCTTCAACGTTCGTCCTTCTCAGGGCCCCTTCTCCATGTCTCAAGCTCGAAATGAGTCCGACAACAAAAAATGTCGGATTGCAGAACTGATGCAGTACACTTGCAGTCAGGAGCGAACTGCGCACGGCGAATCGCGTTTGCATTGCTACCCCATTCTCCGAATATTCAGGATGTAAGTTGATTGCAACGGCGGCTTTAGAACGGCTGAAGGAGTTCGTTGCAGGTGTCCTAATAGACCTGCCGTCGAGATAACCAAACTCGTAAACTTCGATTCCGTCACTGGGAAAGTCGAGATACCCGCAGAGGCAAGGTCAGTCCATGTGGGAACAGCGCTCTGAGATGCATCGAGGATCTCTTCGGGATTGATGCGACCTCTAGTCAAATTCTACCGAAAGGAAAGCCATGGCGGGATGTTACCCGCTATAAAAACGATGAAGATACGCCGGCGGACTAGCATGGTGCTCCCAGTGGCCCTCGCAATTGAGATGTGATGACATTCGCATCCTACTACATGCCAAGATACGTACCGGACTAGCGGCTCCCTATATGGAAGAAATTTACCTTCAGACTTGTTTCAGATAGGTTCTGTATATATGGTGTCTATCATTGCGTCAGTGAGGGCAAGGACACAACTATTCGTAAAGGATATGAGTTGCGAACAGCAGAATCTAACTGGGTATAGTATTACAGGGTATCGATTACTGGTACAAGAAAGCAACGACTGAACGATGAACAGCTATTTCAACAGTATATGAAAAGGTACTAAGGATAACATCTGTGATTGCATTATTAATTGTAAAGCACGATCGAAAATCATGGAAGGTATAATAAAACAACAAACCGAAGGTGAAACCTCCCAAATAATGTCCTCGATCTAGTTGTCTATGATGCACTTAGCAGTGCAGACTTTTAGCGACGCTCGTCAGGCCTCCTTCTTGCAGCTGACGCGCCGGACATGATTTTCTCCTCCCAAGGTTTCGGACCCTCGCCATCGACCCAGTTCCCTGTGATAGGGTCGCGCTCGAAGTCGCCGTCGCGGTATCCGTATCGACTCTGAAGCAACTTCAAGAGTGGGTTGCGCAGCGCCGGGTCCATGCGGACGCTCTCTCCGGGATGGTAACTCCCTACCCCGTGTCTAGCCAGGCTCTCTTCGAAGAGCGCCTCGTCGTAAGTGCATCCGCAGTTCAGGTACCCAGCAGGAGCCATCCGTGGAGGGTAAGTGCGCCGTTCGCGTCGGGAATCGTGCCAGGCGCAGAGTGCGTTGCCCGCACGGTTCAGCGAGCAGAAGATCCTGATTCGGGCGTCCGTGCGGGCTTTCCATGAAGCATGGAACGAGGGCGAGGGTATTGGAGTGTTCGCAGCGGAGGATAATGTGCCGGGGTATGGTTGGCCATAAGGTCCGCCCTGCATGGAACCTCCTCCGCCCATGAGTTGCGCGTTGGCGAACTCCAGCTCTTGGATTCGTTGACGCAAGCGGCGGATTTCTGCCTCGAACTGTTCCTTGGACGGTGGTCGGCCACCCATGGGCGCCATCAGACTGGGTACATAGGCGTCGGGCATCATCTGCGCGCCTTGCAAGGACGACTGCGACCGGTGGCGCATGCCCTGCTGGTAGCCCAACTGTCCGCTCTGGTATGTGACGAAGCCGGGGGAGTCGGGTGATTGTGATTGAGGTGAGATATTAGAATAGGTTGGCATATTATATTCCTGGTAGTGTAGATATTCGGTGGGACTGCCCGAGACGAGAGCAGTAGAAGACTGCGGCATAGTATGAAGAGCCATGGACCCTGACGGATCCGTCATGTTATATTGGTCGTGTGCCACTTGGCCTTGTGTGTTCCACATGATGTTTTGGGTGCGGGGGTCTGATGCGAAGGGGAATTCGGTAGTAGGAGAAGGAGAATCAGACGTGCCAGAGTGAGGTGAGATATGAGCATCGCCCATTGCCCCTGTGAGGCTTGATGTAGTCAATGTCGAACTGGATGAGTGAGGTCGAGTATCGGCCCTTTGTACTGGCCGACGCAGATACGTCTTAGGGGTGGGTGAGCATGCTAGCTAGCAAGTTATCCGGAGCTAACAGACAGACTTACTTCGGGATAGTGTGTAGGGTATGAGGCATACTGCTGCTCCCCGCTGTCAGACGATGCTCGTCTCGGAGCATTCGGAGAAGAACCGAGCCGCGAACCGGATGCTTCTTCACTCTTAACGCCAGAAGCGGGCCAGGTGTTAAACGGTGGCTGGGCCATTCTGTCCTTCCCTTCCTTGGTAATCGAGAGATCGAAATGATGGCTCTCACGTGGATACGCTAGTCTTGCTCTCTTGCTATAAGGAATGGCTGACGTGGACGCACGCCTCCTGTTCTCAGTCCAAGGAGTGGAGGTGGGCAGAGTAGAGAGCGACTGGGAAAAGGAAGGTGAGGAAAGCGGGGACAGCAGGCACAGCGCTGTCGGATCTAAGGATGCCTCGACTTTGATATCGACTTGAGACGTAGATGCAGGGCATTGAAGCGAGTTAATATACGACTGGTAGTCCTGCATAATACGCATAGGCAGTGTCAGTCAATGGGACAAACAGAATAAGGAGCACGAGTAACGACGTTGATGCAGTCAGCGCAGGCGGCTCCTATGCGATGACGGTGGGGCAACGATGAGATGATCAAGGTCGCAAAGAGACCGGATCGGCGGTGCACTGAGGCTGGCGAACTTTATGCATAAAGCGACAGGCTATACATCATCGTCATGTGCGAACGTCTATCACTCCCGCCATAAGCGAGTCTCACCATCATATTAGTGAGGTTCATCACATTTTGGGCCACACTTGTGATCGACCACTATGTGGTGCCTATGACACCAAAAGCCTCGGTGTACGAAAAGCGTCAGGGTGACACGGGCAACCTATAATGATTCAGGTCTGACGGACGTCCAAGACACGATTCAAGTTGTTGGTTTCTAGTGAGTAAATGGAGACAGTCATCAGTATCGCCACATTGGAGAGCCACGAAAGGGGTATTCTCAGGCAGCGGCATTTACCATTCTGGCCAGCCCACGGTACGCAAATAGCTACCCGGAGTCCGGATGTGCTGCGATTTGATGGCCATTTGGAGCCCGCGAGATCTGTCTGAGGAGACAAAGCATCCACTCTGCCAACGCAGTGCCATGTTGTAACGCCGCAAACTCCGGTGAGTGTGTCCACGTTACACACCGTGCCATTAATCCTTCCCTGTAACGTATTTGGGCGACCCGACTGGATAGGAACATTGTTCCTCCTGTGGCAAAGGCGCATCACTTGATCAAAACGTACCTCGAGATCAACTTGCGTAGGTAGCGCTTCTCGATCGCGTGGCATCTGGCCGCAGATCTCAGATGCGTAAATCCTGCACAAGGATTGACGGCCGCTCTCGAGACGCAAACGCTATTATTACAGGAGACAAGAACAGATACAATTCAAACTCGACGATGTATTGGCAGAAAAGAGGCTCCATCACTGGGAACAGCGGTGATGAACCAGGTACAGAAGCAAAAGATCATGACCCGCAGGGCTCCGAAAATAGTCGAGTATCCCCAATCACACAATCACGGCGGCGCATCCAGGATAGACTCGGCAGGTGCCACTATCAAGTTTATCCCAAAACGCTTACATATCTTACCCGATTCTTAGACTGCATGGCCCACATACAGGCGGGAGTCGAGAGCACGTAGGCCACGGAATTTTTGTGTGGATCACAGCCACTCGCAGACGTTGCATTGTCGTCGCAACCGTCGTCGTGTAATCCAGACAGTCCCGACAACACGGCCGTCACGCGCCTTGAAGCAGATCCGTACCAATGCTGTGCAACAAGCAACCTGACCCGTCCGCTATTTTGATGCCGCGGGAATGCGACGCGCGTCGAGTCCGTCGAGTCCGGTGCCTAGCATAGCCAGCCAAGAGGATGACAAGCTAGAGACTTCCAATCCACACTGGTGCTGACAACCGCCAGTGCGCATCGTCCGCATTGCAGACATTCTGAGCTAATGGAGCGCATGGCTAACGAGGCCTGAACACCCACTTGTACTCCGCCATCGAAAAGCACCCAGTCCCAAGCGTTGAGGATAATTAATAATCGATGATGATATCAGTTGCGGTCAGCCTCAGTCAGAACGAGTTACAGTCCAGCGCCGTGCTCGTCAGATTGTCGTCAGAATAAACCAGTCAGCGGAACCCAGAGTATGAAACGGATATGGTAAGTCACAAGTAGTCCTCGTTATCGCTGGCGCTGGCAGTGATCGTCCAGCAAAGACATGCGGAAGCTATGGCTGACCGACTGTGATGCGGACGACTTGAGGGATCGAGAGAGTTCGTCGATGAGTTCAGCATGAAGAGCTGGCTTTATATATGATAGTTACTGCGAATGGGCGCCGCTACCAGCGACTGAGGTCCTGGCGCGCACTTGTATCTAGCGATCGACACGGTCGATCCTGACCATCAATCCAACAAGTGGTTGGGAGCTTTACTTCGCAGAGCTCAGAGAGACAGGTGGCGTCCAATAGCATGGAGACAGAAGGATTGGTGTCCGGATCAGAGACGACCTGTAACATATTGGACACCAGAAATTCATGTGAATGAAATTGGGTGGTTGGTTTCCAATCTTCGCAGTTGGGCGCATGTAGTGGGCAGATGCGGGTTGATGTCCAGCGCTCCGCCAGGTTACCCCGCGTTTCGATGGTACATAGTGTAATGAGACGTACGATGAGTATCGGAGGCTTGAAAAAAAGAACGCACTCACAGAATAATACTGTACTGAGGGACACAGGGAAAACTTCTCTATATGCGCGATTGTGGCCACTTGTCAATCAGTCATTGCTGTTTAGACAGACAAATCAAAGAAAGCCCGACCTTGGGAGTCACTTGATTAATAACTATCGATGTTATCACCTGCTGCCTGTGCGTTCAGAGGCTCTTGAATATGGTTTGAGACTAATCATCGTAGGAGACCTAACACGATATTATCTTGTTTCAAGCACATGAATGATCATGACGACTGAGATTTGACGAACAAGGCGTTCAGTATGGGCACGTCCCGGCATTGTCCGTTGCCCCACAATGGCCGTCGCGGATCTACCCGTAACCCGTGTTCGTTTGCTCAACGTCGTCTACGAACTCTCACCCATCCCGATAGTAGCTTGTGCGCGTCGCGCCGACGATCTACTGGTATACAGACCAAAGACCCAAAAAATGCGGTTCCCGCCAGCGCGTATCATATTTCTTTGCACATCATCAATTTCTTCGACTTCGGCTTTTTCGTGGGGCAAGTCGCGAGCCCGAGTGTTAGATCCTGAAGCCAGAGGCGCTGCTATAGGATACGGGATGGTATTGAATGGTATGGTACATTTGACCCTTACAAGCAATGGTCGTGATATCTACATACCGGTCAGACTTGGCATCTAGCGGGCTGAAGCCGGACGAGGTCGAAACACTATTTCTTCAAAATGGTGAGTTCTGTGCCCCTGCAAATATTTGACCTAACACTGCGCATGAGACGCTCTGGACGAGTACCCGCGCAAGCCGGACTGTTTCAGGCGCGCTGCAGGTCTAGTGCGCGGCCGCTGCGGGGAGGCTGATATGGACGAGGGCGAACGGGTCAAAGGTAGAAGTTGCGATCACTGGCTATGCTCGGCCTCACCCGTTCTGCAGCTGCGATTTCTCTGACATTATGTGAAGTTTCGACGGCACGACATTACTCTGTGCCCATGGAGTGTTTGCCTTTCGGGTCGGAGTCACAGCCAGCATCGGAGAGCAGCCCGGAAGATTGCGTGGAGTAAGAGGCTTGACACAGCAAGTTGCATTAGTCAACTTACTGACTCGGAGACTGTTAGAGCCCTGTCCAGGAGTGCTCAGTTCTGGTCGAGCTACTCTGGATACCTTCGTGAAGTTCGTGAGTGCTCCAAATGCCATTCTGTCCAGTCGACGAAATGATTAATTACTCAATCGCCGAAGCGCAACTATGCTATGCGTTCCGTCGCTGGAACGACATTGGTGTGGAAGGCTGTTCTCTGCTACATTGCCGTCGCTGAGTGGACGTCTAATGATTGCAGACACGGCGAAAGATATCTATAGAAATGCAACGTTAGAGAAGCTGGCTTTGATTCGTCTGCTGGTAACCCGTGAGAAGTTATTGGTCCAAAGCCAGGAACAGTGGGAAGCCTTGAGAACGGTAAATCCCACTACTCCTGGCGCAACCAATGTTGACACCGATTTCAGGATATGTCAGTTCTGCTAGGCAACTTACATGAATCAGCCATAGGATTTGATGAAGCGTCGCAAGTCGTTCTACGGACTATGGCAGACGTATTTCAACATGTCAGGTCCCGTGGCGGAAATCATTTCTCGGTTCTCATAACGGTTATATTAGGGTTCAATGACTCTTCAAGCATCACTGTCTGATGTTGAGCATCGCATTCAGGCAGGCACAGCTCAATACCTACTGCAGGTAAGTCCACGCCGATAAATGTCGCGTTCTCGCCGTATACTTATGACCTCAGATGGAGACTGTCGTAGGTGCATTGACCGACAAGGTACGCCAACTTGACACTGCTACCATTCTCTTACCTCTCGATCTGTCGCTCTATAGCATGCACTCTCGTTATCCAGCATTGCCCAGTCTTTGGAACGTGCTCTTTCTTCTGCTCTAGACAAGTCATTCTTGGCCCTTAACGAAAGAACCGAAGGCATTGTTGTCCTATCGGTCTGTGGTCCGCCGAACATTATTGCCATAGTCTGATAGTCTTCCAGAGAGACATGAGCAACCTCTGGGAAAACATGATCTATGATTTCGGCTCGATGCAACAGGTACGAAAACTGGCATTTTACTCCTTCGCAGTGACATAGGTGGTGTCAGGCGATCGATCGACTCATGGACTCAGCAGCAAATGCAGCCCGAGACCTGGAGGCACACTCGCAACAGGCCATGACGGCTCAAAAGATGCAAACCGAGGCAGCCCACTCAGTCGAGGAGCTGTCCCGCACCGTTCGGTTGCTTACGGACGTGGCCCAGGCGGAGCTTGAGAGCATCAACAACACCGCCGTCGCGTTGAGGGACGGTCTACATCTATCCGAGGCAGGCTGGTTTCATTCAGCCTTCGTTCCTCTGATGCAGATGATCCTTCATGGTGTGTTATCTGTTCAATTAGGAATGTTAATACAGGATCTTTCTTTCTAGTTGATGCGGCCTACTTGAATGACCTCAACCGCCTCCCGGTGATCCGAGTCGGTGGTATGCTAGTCCGGATTGCCTGCTATTTGTCAACATCTGTGATATCGTCTATGATGGTTCTTGTTTCCCTCATCTTCACCCATGTTGGATCTCTGACTTGGCACGTTATCACTGGAATAGAGCCTTCTCGTTCTCGTTCTGTCGTCGAAACGCTTGCTTTCCGGACGTCGTTCATTGCGTAATATCTCTGGTCTAGGCAATCCATTCTTTTCATCTTCACTGGCAGTGGCAACGGTTCCGGACACGCTTGCAAGATCACCCTCTGATCCTCGGATCCGACTACCTCCTTCGCTTACGGCGCCTCATACCCAAGCCACTGTATCTGCTCCTCAGCTCGCTTCCATGGATCCTGCTCAAATGCGACCTCGGCGCCGGCCTCGCCTGTCTCGCATACCCTCAAGACTCTACAGTGCTACTGCTCTCTGTGCTTGAAATCTGTCTTCTCTGGTCTATTTACTCTCTTCAAGAAACTACTTGCCAGTGAAATTTTCTATAGAGGCACCTGCGGCATCCGTTTATCCTTGCGTCTCCTCTTGCCTGTTGTTTTCTGTCTTCGCGCTATCATGTCGTAGGACATATTCTTCGATTTTCGTGATGCTTTTTGGTGGCCTATTCTAACGTGATCATGGCTCCCATGTATACAATAACTCTAGTGTCTTCCGAATGCCAAAGAGCTAAGACTTTTTCCTAATCACCTGCATGTGAGACAGAATGCAAAAGTTGATCGACCGTTATATCTTGTGCACTCTGTGCTGAGATGAACCTTGAGCTACCGCAACACAGAAGATGGTTGTATTGCTGTATGTTGTAGGTAGAGCACTGCTTTTCCACAAATTACGTTCGAAATGATCGTGTGGTGATGCGTGACGGTGTGACGCGTCGGAATCCGCCTCGGTCCCGCGCCACTCCTTTTGCCACTCACCCACCATATCGCAGTGCTAGTGCAACGGCACACGACCACCCCATCGTTAATTATCGCCCTCAGAATATTGACACACCGTGTATAGCTGATTGTTTGTTTCAAGACTGAACTTGACTCATCTTCGAATTGTAGCTCCCCATGCTTCGGTACACTGCGACAGGGAAATCCTTTGAACAACTAGAGTGTCCATCCTTTACCGTGAAGGCTGCATCAAATACTAGATTCGAGGCACATCTACGGAATGAAAGCTGGCATAATGGACGGGATAATGCGATGCCAAGACAAAAGGAGAGATCTGCGCGTCGCCTTACGCCAGGTCCTGAGCCTGTCGTACGTCTGCGCGCGTATCTTGCCTACGACATTACAGATAATTAAACTCTCGTTATTAGGGAAACTCCGTTTTTGATGAAGTATGCCTGGAATTCCCTGCGGGGTCATGTCCGCTGGGACACCGGTGTCGTCGGCTTCACAAGATCAGAGCCGATGTGATTGCTCGAGTTGATACGTCTCACGTGCCGTATCTGGACGCCCCAGTTTCTTCCGTGGAGGGCGGACACGATGGCTTCCAGGCAGACCGTTTAGAGTACCGTCCGACCCACAGTTCGAACTACCAGAATCGGCACCTCAGCAACCCATCTCGTGGTCGGGATCAGAACATAATCAATGCTCGAAAGTCTGCAGAACAACAGCCAAAGCACGAGGAAGCACCTTCGGAGGTCTGTTGGGACTACCTTCGCAACAGATGCGCTCGTCAACAGTGCCGTTACAGACATGAAATTCCCGAGAAGACCGATCGTCATGTCGTTGTATCCCCTACACTCGCAGCACTGCAAGATGATCCTGGATCCTGTATTCAAGAGTACTCTATTCAGAGAGCTTGCCCTCACCACAGCATGGAACACAGGAGGTCAGCCTCAAATTATCCTGCATCGACTATGATTGGACCTATGTTCTCCCGGTATCATGGCGGACGAAATGATCATTTGAGGCAAGGTTCGTCAATGCAAACGATCTCTGAAACTTCGGTGCCGCCCCGTTGTCACACACCGTCCATGGTCGGTTTGAGCGATGCCGAACAGCTAGCTAATATAGGAGAGACTTCTCATCTCGCTACGAAAGCATCCTCTTCGCAGGTGAGTTGACCTCAGCGCCACTTTAGGCCCAAGATGACAACCCTCATAATAAATCATTTTGCGATGTCCTCCGGGCTAACTGCGGGTGGGTTACCCTAGCAGGATCACGAACAAGAACAAGCAACTGCTACCAACCCCCATCCAGCGCTTACTGACACACAGGAAAGGAGTAATGTGAGGTTGATGGATGCACTTACTACGACCGTGGCACCACACTTCCCGACAGAGGTTTGCATTTTCGTTGGGATATACACAGGTGGCTCACGATGAATCAGAAGACGCAACAGCCGTCCATGCAATTCATAGACAGAGACTTGAGTCGTCTTCTGAAGGTCATGAGCCTTTCTTTACCAAGACCGTGTTCTTGTGTCTGATTTCTGGACCGTTTGCAGCTGTTGGGTGAGTCAGGATCACAGCGCCCGGAGGATGCGATCCCTACCAGTCAGGAGAGTCGTGATCGTCAGGGCTCTACAAACCCTCTGATCGACAAGCCTCCAGATACACTGTCTGCGCCAACCCCCCACCGGGAAGTTTGTAGAAACTCCAAATTGGGACAATGTCGGTTCGGGGACAAGCGTTGTCTTCACCATGTCGGAGGATCGAACTTACAGCCTCCCCAAGACGTGTCTTCAGCAGTAGGACAGCAGAACCATGGTCACACTCGAAGTTGTCCAGCACAGCAAGGAGGTTCCGCACGAGAGTCAAAATCCATCCTAGAGAAGATATCTCCAGCTGGTCCTCTCGAGAGAGCCTTGCCAGTGAGTGTCAAATAATATCATCGTAATTCAGAACTTGACGTTTTACCCTCAGAATGTCTCTTTAGGCGCAAATGCTCCGGCAGTTTCATACCTTCGCCCAGAGATGAAAGCAGGAGTGCACGACACTTTCCACCGTCAGCCCGTTCTCGCTGGATCGCTGGAGCACAACCCGACTAGGCGAGCTCCAATTTCCTCTAATACCTCTGCCGCATCACAGGACGTGTGTCGATTGTACCTTGCGGGGCGTTGCCGCTGGGGGGTGAGATGCCACCACGCTCATCGTATGTTTACGGACTCGGATGGTAGCATCCAGAAGAAGTCCACGGTGAGTCAATGCGACCATACAACTCAAGCGTCCGATGCCACAAAAACGTGCCCGCCTCTTACTCTGGAGATCGTCACACAGAGCAGCAGCGATGCCTACCTCGAGTTTTCTACAACGCTACTTGAAAATCTTGTTGATCTGTCTCCGACACTCCATTCTCCTCGGGTTAAACTACCCAAAGCAAGGAGGCGGGCGCGAGGTCAACGGATGTCTTCTAGGAATCGAAAGAAGTCTCAGTTACCTGCTGCTAATGCTATTGATGACATACAGATTTGGCTCGCGCAAGGTGAAAGTGACTTCGCGACGACTTCTTCTGGCGTTATGGATATTTCAAATCGCGGGATTGACTTCACCACTAAGATGAATGTGACGCTGCCCATAAAGTCAGGGTGTACCCTGTTGGCTCAACAAGATCAGACCAAAGTTCTCTCTTCAAAACCATATGCAAAGTCTTCGCCTGCTCCAAAGGTAAACTGATGGACCAAATGTCGAGACTGCGATGCCTGCTCATACCGTGTATCATTCTAGAATTATGATAGGCGTGCCAAATCAACGGATTCCCAAGACGCTCGTGCAGTCTCGCGTGGCATGCAAACATCTGCCCCCATACAGCCCCAGTGGTCGAATGATGTGAAGGGTCGGAGATCGTCTCGTGCGCACTCGGATATCTCTATACCTAGCATGGAACCATCCCGAGTCTACTATCTTGTACGTTGCCTCACTGAATGAGTGAAACGAGTTTTACTAAACGTCCTGTCTACTTAGGACGAAGCGTCCGACGTTCATGAAATGACAGTGCTCAACTCCACCAAGGTCTCATTTGGCCCTGGCTTCAAAGTCATTAACGTGATGACCGGTTTCGAGTCACATTGGGTTATCCTAAGCAATGTCCCCCGCGGCACAGATGTGAGTCAAGTTCGCAATATCCTTCGTCCATTTGGCGAGGTCCTCGAGACTCACCGGAACTTCGACCGTAACCATCACACCACAATATCTCTCAGAGCTCGTTTTGCGGACACGAAACAGGCGACAGAGGCTGTGGCTGCTCTTAACGGTGCCGATGTCCTGGGCACGACAATCTACGCCCGATTCCCACCAAATAATATGAAATCTGGACGGGCGGAGATACAAGATACCTGCCTTCGATTCACTTGGGATGCTCCCAGTTGGACTGGATATGCAGGATACGAAACTCTAGCTGCAGCGGAAAAGGCAATGGAGATGGCCCGCCAAGACAAAAGCTGGGGAAAGGCCATCAGACCCTCGATACATGACGGTACGCCTACCCTTGGTCCTGTAACAGTCGCATTTCGCGGTATGCCAAACGATCTCAAATTAACCTACCTCCGGAAATTCGGGCGGCCAGAACACACAATGCAGCAGATGGAGAAAACTGCATCAATTGCCCACGTATCGAATGTCATACGTGAGGAGTTGCAAAGCCTTGGCCACCTCATCACATTCCGTCATAATTCTGCTCCTTATTCGGACGGCAAAGTCCAAATTCACGCATATTTCCCCGATTCCCCTTCCGCAAAGGCTGCACGAGATCTTTTCGATGATCCTCCTGAGTCTATCAAGCGCTTGAGAGGTATCAGCATTCTGGTGGAACATTTGCAGTATATGTCCTATACTTTGGGCTCTGACATCTTCAAAGTCTTGAAACCCGACGTGGAGGATCTGAGCAGATCTTTTGAGGAGCTAGATCCGAACAATACTATCGTCGAATCGCAAGATACGGCCCAGACGTCGACCCTGGAACTACATGGTGCAGATCTCAGGAGTTTAGGCGATCTGAAGCATGGCTTTGAGCGCATTCTCCGAGGTGAAGTTCTAAAGGAAAACGGGCAATGCGTTTGGGACACCTTCTTTGGGAGTGCTGCTGGTCTCGCATACCTCCGTAAGCTGCAGGAGGAGAATCCGGACGTTCAGATCCAGCCCCATAGGCGTCGACAGAAGATCACGCTACATGGTTCCACTGCTGCAAGACTCAAGGTCAGAACGGCTATATTGGAGCAGATGAACAAGCTTCGCGAATGCAAGACCCTCCGCATCCCTATACCGTGTAGGCTAGTTGGACCGTTCATAAAGAGGAGCTTGCCTTTATTGCAAGAGCAGGTCGGCCACGAAAACCTGACGGTGGACATTGCATCGCCATCGGTACTGGTTCGAGGCGATAATGCCTTCGAGCTTGTACGGGTGGCTGTCCAAGAGGCATTACACTCCAAATGTTCAACAAGTGCGAGCAACGTCGCCAAATGTCCTATTTGTCTCGACGACCCTACCGCACCCATCGTGCTCCGGTGTGGGCACACCTGGTGTAAAGCCTGTCTGACCAATTACTTCTCAGCTGCGATTGAATCGCGCACATTTCCTATGACCTGCCTAGGCGACGAGGGGGCTTGCTCCTGTTGCATTCCTGTGGTCGTGGCACGAGAGGTACTAGGATCTGACGAGTTCGATGAGCTTGCAGCATCTGCATTTATTGCGCACGTCCGTACTCATCCCGACGAGTACCGCTGGTGCCCAGGCCCAGACTGCGAGGAGGTTTACCGTGTCGGGCCTGCAGACACAGTGTTGACGTGTCCGCGATGCCTCAGACGCGTCTGTGCACACTGTCATGTTGAGTATCACGAGGACGTGACTTGCGCTGAGTTCAAGGGGGGCCTAGAGCCGGAGTTCGCGCGGTGGAGGGCAGGCAAGAATGTGAAGCACTGTCCGAAGTGCAAGATAGCGATAGAGAAGGTAGATGGCTGTAACCACATGACGTGCGTGGTGTGCCAGGTGCATATTTGCTGGGTATGCCTGAAGACATTCAAGAAAGGTGAAACAGTGTATGATCATATGCGGTCGTCGCATGGTGGCATTGGTGTATAAATATGCCTTTTCATTCTGAGATCGGTGTGCAATCGAGGGAGCGCTCATATATTATTCAATTCCTGAATTTTTCGTTTGTTCTCCATATACTCGTGTATCCCTTTCTCAACATGTTTCGATGGTATAGACGAGGTACCGCAAAGATGTCAATGTATTCTGCAATGTATATTACAATGTGCTTGTAGCTTGCTTGCATGTACTCGTACAATGTCTTATTGATATAGAAAACAATCTCCTTGGAATCCAAAACCCAGCTGATTCTCATAACTTCCTCTTAACCCGCACTGACCCACGATGGCATCAAACATACATATACTGTACAAACTACATCCTAGTTAGCTCCCACTGTCCAAAGCACCAGCACCTGAGGTGCACTCACCCTTTCATACGGAATGACTGGGGGCATCCCCCTCAGCGGTATACTCTCCGGGAGCTCCTTCCTGCTTTCATCGAACGGCATGAACCGGCCCTCGTGATCGCGATACCCCTCGCGCTCCCCCGGGTAGTCGGCCAGGTCGGGCGGACGCACGCGATCGTGCGGCGCGTACACGATGTACATATCCGGCGTGAGGTAGTCTCCACGCCGGTTCCAATAGCCCTTCCGCACGCGCCGAGGCTGCGCGGGGCTGCCATTCTGCGGCGGAGGGCGGGGATATACAGGTGAGGGATTCGTATTAGAGGGTTGGGAATACACGGGCGAAGGCTGGGAATACATAGGTGAAGGGTTAGAAGACGGCTGTGAGTAGATCGGACTGGCAGAGGGCTTTGGTCTAGAGTAAACAGGCGAGGGATTCGGGTTGGAAGTCGCAGACGGCCGAGAATAAATAGGTGCAGAAGCGGAATCGGTGCTGGACGTCGAAGTCGATGAGGAAGAACGAGAGATCTGCTTTGAAGGCGGAAGGGCGTTTGCACGTGGGTGCGGCGTTGGGCGGTTCCGATTTGGAGGGACGGGTGCGGGTATGGGAAGGGGGACCATATTCTCGTTGACGACCGTGGGCTCGGAATGGTGGCGAGTAATCGGACGCTGGCTAGCAGCGACGGCCGAATGGTGGGTGAGAATCGTCGAGCGGGAGCTTGTGAGCGGCTGATCAGCGACTGCCCGAGGATTAACAGCCACAGCTCGCGCATCCGCGGCACGAGAGCTGGACACAGCTGTTGCACGTCCATCAACGGCGCTGCTACGTGATGCGGGGGCACCTGACAATCTCCCGTCCACGCGCGAGCTGGTCGCAGCTGTCGGCCTCGCACTCTGAGAGTCGCTCGCACTTATCGTGCGGTGCTCAACGTCGCCTGTGCCCGAGCGGAACTCGCTCGCCCTCGCGCTCGTGCGCTGGTCGACAGTCGTGATGCGCGGAGTCACACCTACCAGTGGGCTCAGCAGTTCCGGTTCTGGCTCCTCAGTGAAACTAGTAGCATTGGTAATATTAGACAGCGAAGCTAATGCGGACGCAGACGACAGCGTGGAGGTCGAGGAGTGTCTGGACGTCGAGATCATACCCAATGAGGAGTTGAAGGCCTGAGACGGCGCGCTAGCATGCGCCCGCAGCGGCTGCCCTCTCTCGCGTGATACTGGAGTAGGAGAAGACTCGGGGATAGTATCGAGACTGCGACTGGACGAGTGCAAACTGGTGGGCGACGACGCCCTAGTCGACCCGGACCCGTTTCGGCGGTAGTAGTCGGGCGTGCGGATGATGTTCGGCGAGAACGTGGGCTGCAGCTCGCGCTTCGCCGTAAATGTCTCGGGCTCGCGGTCCCGATGGCCGTGCGTATGCTGCGCGCTGCTCGAGTGTTGCCGATCGGACAGCGACGGGTTTCTGCTGGGCGCAGGCACCGAGCCCTGCCTGCGGTGGTCCCGAGGCGGGTCCACACCGTATCTCTCCAGCGTGCGCTGGCGGTCGTCGCGGTTGGAGTGGCCCTGAAGTTGCCGGTACGCGTCGTCGGAGGCGCGCCGCGGGGGAGGTAGCGACTCGCGTGCTCGCTCGTGCTCCTGTGTTTGCGATGGGGCCTCCCGGGATGACGACTGGGGTAGCGACTGGGAACGTATATTCCGGGGACGGGCTTGTGAGTCGGGCCCAGACGCGTCCAACTCACGCGGGGCCCACGTCCAGGGCGTATTCGGTGCGTGCAGCTCAGGAGGCGCCGGGTCGTTTCTACACAAATCAGCTGCAAGAACCGCGCACCAAGATATCGCTCACCTGATGTGCATGTTCTCCAGCCCGAGCCCATTATCTCCCAGCTTCGTATTCCAATAGCTCGGATCGGGCTGTTTGGGCTGCCTCTTGTACGGGTTGTATCCCGCGGGCACCTGTGCACTGGGCACACCCCAGTGCTGCCAAGGTGCCGCCCATTGTCCAAAGTTCGCGGGCATGCCGCCTGCAGTCCCGCCCGCTGCAGATCGGAAGGCTGGGTTGAATACCCACTGCCCGCGCTGCCAGCTTTGCGGGTTCACAGGGACACCAGGAGGGGGCGGGGGCGGACCAGGGAATCCTGGGGGCCATGGGCCGCTGCCAACAGGAGGTGGCCAGGTGCCAGACCAGTTGGCGGGGGGCGGTCGTGTAAGAAGGGCCTGGTATTGCTGCTGGGTTAGGTAGGACATGGCGGAGACGGAGGGGGTTGGGATTACAGGAAAACGAGCGGGATCAGTGCTAGACGCGTATCTGGGTGTTATTGTCTGGCTATAAGAGGCGAATACAATGACAGAGACTTACAGAAAGTTGACAACACTGACACAGACGCTCTCCAGTCCAATGCCGATGCCGATACCAATATTAATTGGCGAAACGCCAGTTGCCCATGGATATCCAGACCTGTGGATCACAACAAGGCCAACACAGCCAAGTCAATAGATGGTAGATAGAACACAGCCTGTTCAAATCCCAGTGAATGGGTGTCGGCGTCGACCACCGCAACGAGGAAGGCTCTACCGTACGTAGACACAAGGCGTGCGTGTCGGGCTGCCTTTCTGTAGCTGCCTCATGGCTATCTCTGTGTCGTACTCCTCAACAAGGGTCCTCCAGCCGGAGTACTCCGGTAATAAAATAAATAATTATTTATTGGACATCGAATAACCTGTAAATATCACTCCAAATAATTTGCAACCTCTTCTGAGCCTCCCTGTAGTGTTGTTCCTAAAGTAAAGTGCTTCGAAGTGCACTTCAATCCACTTCGAGTTTTGCATGACTTCGCGAGACTTTCAAGTCGTCCTAAGTCACTTTAAAGACTTTGCAAAGTGGTAATGAATTGCACATGACGGACATAACAGGTAAACATCACGCATGCGAATTGATGCGACACGTTGATTTGTCCTGCTTACCGGCTAAAATGTATGGTCGTTGCGCTCCTTGGTGATGAAGAGAATCCCAAGAAATTCCAAGAAATTCATAATAAATATGTGTGAGCTCTGCCAGTACTTGCCCTGTTCATCCCAATGACTACCCCACTAGTCTGCTTTTGCGACACCCTTGAGGCTTGCATCTGCTTGTCAGGCATTCAGTACTGACAGGGTGCAACTACCACTACCAGCTAGCCATTGACAAATGTGCTTAAACCTGCAAATCTTAAACAGCCAACCTGTGACACCCTATACCCTCTGACCTCCTCAGTTCCAAGATCAGGCAGTGTACATTCCTTCCAGGTCCACATTTTAGCCCATTTCTTGGACAAATACCTACCTGGTGATGAGTAGAATATGTAGAACACTTATTATAGTCATACTATCATAAGGGTGGTTCTGTCAAATCATGCAATTTCTTGACATAGCTCCAAAAACTCAAGCAATACAAAATGGTAGGGCATAAAAGTTGGTACATAAGGGTAATCATACTATGGGATTACAACTGTAAAGTCAGATTTTCAAAATCTTCAGTGCTCTGGGTGTTAGGATTGGTTGTATTGGATGCTCAGCCACAGGAACAAATATGTACAAACAATTTCGCACTTTTGATAGTTAGTGCCACTGGATGTACTTTCCTTAGTCCGTGCAATTGACCTGCCTTCAGTTTGTGTATGTGTCTGGGTCTGGTGTGCTTATGGCCACCATCTATGCTTCCCTGTTTGCTCTGCTGCTGACACTGGGTATGTGAGACTGGCCCAAATTTGACTGGTAGTTCCAACCACCAAATGAATGAATTTCAGTCATCAACTGGTTGAAACTACTGAATCAAATTATGCTGGCAATTGAGGAGTTTTGACTGGTATGAAAATGGCAGAATTTGGCTGGATTCAACTGTTCAATGGTCTATTTTCATTCATTCATGTACAACTATTCCTTCCTGATATTCTAACTAATTTCTATATAGGAAAAGCTATGTATTGGGTATATAATGTACATGTACAGGTAAATACATACATCCTGACATGCCAAGCCTCATCTAGAGCCTGAACTCAAGCTTAAGCCTGAGCCCTTAAACAACCCAGCCTCCCTCCACAGAAAGTATCCCTATATGTTTGTCATTAGCTAGCATGAAGTAGAAATTGCACTCACAAAGTCCCTGAGGACCATAGTTGCGGTAGGGTCTAGCCATCCTATGATTAGCTTGAGGATCAGTAACATGTACAGGTTACAACATTTGTATATACTCACAATATATCATGAGGTAGCAGCATAGCTAAAGAGTCTCTGGATCTATAAGCATGCTGAATAAGCTCATCATATCAGAGAACTCAAGAGAAATGACTAGAGTACATACCTATACACCTGTGTCCATCATGTACAGTGCAACACCCATGAAGACTGGTCTCTGTAAACCTGATGTGCAGAGATAAATTGCCAATGACACAACATACCTGTATACTAGACACTATGAGAGTCATGGCAAAGAAGAATCAGATGACCATAGAGACTTATGGTGACAGGCTAAGACACACAACAACCACCAAAAACACCTAGAAAATGCAGAGGGAACTCCATCTAATAGTGTCAGCAGTCAAAGGGTAGAAAGGTAAAGCTCAGGGGAGGGGAGGGATGAAAAAACAACAATATGGAAGGCACTGTATATCTCCTGTGAGTTGACCCAGATGCTCTACACAACTCTAAGCCTCTAACTCCAAAACTATGCTTCTCGGCTAGGCAAGACTAGCTGACTATTGGAAGGGCTTGGAAGGGTGAAAGATGATAGCTTGGAAGGTTCCTCCATGCCAGAGGACTCTAGGACACAATAGGATGTAACATGGACACAGTAAAACACAGTAAGAATGCAATGGAGATGATAAGACACAATGCAAATGCAAGACCTCATGCTGAGGCTGACTAGAATGCAATTTCGAATGCAGTGAGACTTTGAGATGTGAAAGGTGAAGTAAATTTGATGGTGACCTGTACAATGGTCTGGAATGATTGGGGTCTGAGAATACAGGATGTCTAAAGTACTAAGTAACCCAAAGGTCTGAAATCTACTAAGTCCAAAGCTCCTTCATCTATCAAATTGTGCCATATACAACAAATGAGAAATACATCTGAAACACACCACCACAGCACACCATATGCCTAACCGAGTACTGCTATCATTCTGAAATATGCTCAGTACCTTAGAAACAACCAGTCCAAAGGAAAACCTTCCAAAAATGCACCATCTGAAGTGTCAGTGATAGGCCCCATTGGCTTCTGACCCCAGAAAATGTGATTTAGGGTGATTTCACATGCTTCATGAGAATGGAGACTTAGCAGCTCAATAGCCCACTGTTGGTACTCTGCACACTAGTGACCCTATGACCCAGCGACAAGGCTCTCAGCTTCTCAGTAGCTCGGTCGGCTGAACGTCATTCAGTTGAGTCATTGGCATCTCAGCATGCACCGCCCAATGTTGTTACTGTGGTCTGAATTGAGGTGGTGTCTCAGGGTGCCTTTCCATATGGTGTACAGCCCACCATTGTTTCAGATTGGTGCTAGTTCTATTGGCATGACTTTCCTTATGCATGCCATGCACATCGACATGTGGCATGACTACGGCTATCACAACACCACCGCACAATATAGTGGCCCTGCCCTTTATCCCTATTTGGCAAGAGTGCACTAGCATCAGGAGCATAGCCCACCACCTGATCATCAAGGAGGCATGCTCTAACGCAAAGTCAAGACACAACCCAACTGGCTCCCACCTGAGGAATGGCATACGTGGTGGAGTTGGTTGCAAGGGGTATTGGTTGAAGATCACATGTGGACTAGGAACAAGGCAGTACAAGTTGTATGGATGTGAGGCTGAGCAGAGGCACAACTTGCAGTAGTAGGTAGTTAGAGTTGGACATAGAACAGTCGCTCTCTTGTATTTAAGACATCACTTTTCTGTTTTGTATAACAAGTTATCTTCACCATACTCTTTGGATTTCAGTCTTGCATCAGAGTTTCTTCTAAGTCCATCTTGCGACTCGCGTTTAGGTACTCTTGCATACCTCTGACTTCATCCAGAGATAGCGACAGAGCAAGTCAGTGTAGCGTCACTGATTTTAGAGATAGTGATGACAAGCAGCACTCTCCTACAGAGTACCAAAGACCATGCAGCGCTGAGCAGGAGAAGTATTGTATAGTGCCTACATAGTGCCATGCACAAAGCATTAGATAGCACATAGCATCGCTCCCTATAATCAGACTGCCACCAAATAACAACTCAGTGCCAACCTCCCTTTAGCCCCACCTATACATCTCACTTACACCCATCCCCTGCAAACTATACATATCCTTCATTACCCTGGGCCTTGCAGCTATCTGACACCAAGGGTTTGGTGTTTGCTTTGTGGTTGTGTCTGTCTTTAGGTCTCATCTTAGCAGGTTTCATCACATGTCAGTGCATATCATTGGTGATAGGCCCCATTGGCTTCTGACCCCAGAAAACGTGATTTAGGGTGATTCTGTGTGCTTTGTGGGAATGGCAACTTAGCGACTCAATAGCACACTGTCGGTATTCTGCGCACTAGCAACCCTACACCCCAGTGACAAGGCTCTCAGCTCCTCAGCACACTTAGGATGGCTCCTCAGTAGCCCAGTCAGCCAAATGTCATTCAGTTGAGTCATCAGCATTTTGGCATGCATTGCCCGACGTTGTTACTGTGGTCCGAACTGAGGCGGTGTCTCAGGGCACCTTTCCATATGGTGTACAGCCCACCATTGCTTCAGATCAGCACTAGTTCTATTGGCACAACTTTCCTTATGTGTGCAGTGCACATCGACACATGGCACAACTGCAGATATCATGACACCGCCGCACAATATAGCAGCCCCACCCTTTATCCCTCTTTCAGCAGGATCGCCCTAGCATCAGCAGCATAGCCCGCCACCAGATCGACAAGAAGGCGCACTCTAATGCAAAGTCAAGACACACCTGACTGGCTCCCATCTGCAGAGCAGCACGCGTACTAGAGTTGGTCACGAGGGGTACTGGACGAGGATCGCATGTGGATTAGGAGCAAGGCAGTACAAGTCGTATGGATGTGAGGCTGAGCAGAGGCACGACTCACGGTAGTAGGTAGTTAGGATCAGACATAGAGCAGTCACTCTCGTATTTAAGACATGACTCTACTGTTTTGTACAACAATTTATCTTCACCACACTCTTCAGATTTCAGTCTCACGTCAGAGTTTTCTTCTAAGTTCATCTTGTGATTCACGTTTAGGTACTCTTGTGTACCTCCGACTTCACCCAGAGATAGCGACAGAGCACACCAGCATAGCATCGCTGATTGTAAGCAATCCCTTACAAGTCCCTCTCTCTTAGACAGCCTCGTGCGCTGTAGCATCATACTAACCAGAGTCTATATATGTCCGAGTTAGAGATAGCGACCACCATTAGCGCTCCCCTATAGAGCCCCAAAGACCATACAGCACCAAGTAGGAGGAGTATCGTATAGCACCCTACACAGCGCCATGCACATAGCGCTACCTAGTGCATAGTGTTGCTCTCTATCCTCAGACTGCTGCCGAGTAGCGACTTGGCACCAAACTCCCTTTAGCTCCAACTATACGTCTCACCTACACCCATCCCCTCCGAACTATATTACCCTTCATTACCCCAGGCCTCACAGCCATCTGACACCAAGGGCTTTGGTGTTTGCTTTGTGGTTGTGTCTAGCTTTAGGTCTCATTTCTGCGGGTTTCGTTGTGTATCTGTGCATATCATCGGCACCCACAAATGACTTGTATGAGCTGACTCACATCTTGAACATTGTAAGGATAGTTGACAAAGGTCTGTGATGGCATTGGAGTGGCAAGGCAGGTCCACAACACCTGAACTCTATGCATCCAATCAACTCAGAGGTGCCACATGGTCAAATGGAATGTAAGATCATTGCAAGTCTGTAAGGGAGACTGGATACAGTCAACTCAGCATGGATAAGCTCAAGATAGAGGTGCAGAGAGTGCTGAGTGTCATGAGATCACTGACATTGGGGGGGTTCTGAAGGTCCTGAATACTGACTAGCCTCACAACATCCACATGATGATGTTCTGGAGCATGTAGGAGGTCTGCTGAAAATGTTGGTGCTACTCTCAAGGTGCATAAGGGTCACTTGGTTATCTCAGCATACAGTAAAGGCTCTGAGGATCTCTGAGGATGCAGTGGTGAAGTACTGAAACTTGGCACAATGTCTAAATGCATTGGTCATAGCAGGTGTGTGGCTCAGAGCTCAGATATGAAGTACATTGGAGCATGGAGATGTGTTGGAGGTGAATGGAAGTGGTGGAGTGCTCTGAGAAGTCATTAGAAACACTGAAAATGTGTTTTCTGAGGCTGGTGGTGCCTGAGGCCTATCAATGGATGGTAGGCAGAGGCAAGATGGACCAGAGTGCATCTGAGCATGTCCATTTCTTAAGTCTGATACTGGCATTCCCATGATAGCCATGCTGTATCAACAGACAAATTTCAACCATTCATCATACTAAATGCCCAGATTGTAATTTCAACCAGTTTTCCAGCTGAAACCTGTTTCAACCTTGTTCGACTGCTTATCAGCCAAAAGTACAAAAACAATCAATTACCAGTCTAATTTAGGCCAGCCTGGTGTGCACAGTGGTGGTTGTAAAATGGGAGGCCAAATACTGCAATCAAGATTTGACAGAACTACTGCTATCCAATGTCTCAGATCTCAGCACTGGCACATCTGTCTATCAACTTCTGTGTGACGTATGAACATGGTTTTTGTTGCAGAAGGTAGACATACAGTCATACTATGATGCCTGAAAAAAGTTACTAGGGATTCATCATAATCAAGATGATGGCAGGCCATTTGCCTAAATTTTGACAGAACCACCCTTATGATAGTACTGTCCTGTGTATGTAGCAAGAATCTGTATCTGAGGAAGTGAGGCCACAGCTGTGAGAATCACTCGTGCCCTTTCACCACCCACTTTGTGAAGTCTTCAAAGTGCCTTTAAGTTTAAGGTGACTTCAAGGAAAGCAAAGTGTGTCATAATTGCACTTTGAAGGACTTTGACTTCACTTAGTGACCAACACTAGCAAAGATCAAGTTAATTTCTGTGAACTGGATTCCCATGCCAAATCAACCAGCCTATCTACTGACCTCAATGATAGTACAACAGGCTGGTCATGAGCCTAGCCCAACAAAGGTGGAGTAAACTCCCCAATTAGGCTTACTATCTAGGATCTAGATCCAGGCCACTCTGGCATATATTCACTCTAGCTCCTGCAGACATGTAGTTTTCTATGAAGTAGATATATAGTCTTGTAGGTATCTGTCTTGCAAACATTTTGATGGCCTCATCATGCAAATTCATTTAAAACTAAAAGAACTACATGCAAATTTTGGAGATGGGTCAAATGAGCACTGAAACCAGGATCTGGGCCATTTTCATAATCATTACAGTGTGCCCTGCTCCACCTCTACAAAATTTATATCATAGGAAAGGCAGACATCAAAAGTATTTGTTTGCATAATATTGAAAAGAATGGGGGGGAGATGAGAGGAGAGTAATAGTGGCAAAATGGGGTACCTCACCAGATTGAGACATCAAAAGTCCTCCAACTTGTCAGACCTGCCACTCTCCCATTCCTCCCTCAATCCTCTTCAAATTTTGACAGTGGGGTGCCATAGGTGTGTTCTCAAGATTTATGCAAGCAGTTTGGTCACAGGTGTTGTATATGTCAAGATATAGAGGTAGCCCAGATTGTGGACTCCCACAGTATACCATAAGCTCATCTAGAGCAATTCTGCCTCCAATTGCTCAATCGAGAGGGTGGTCATGAGCCTACTTATACTGTGGGATGTCTAGGTGTTGGCATTCCCATGAACATCATCTTGCCACATTGCTGCATGTTCTCTCTTGCTCTTAGACCCAAATATTTGAAAGGAACTGCCTGTGTGGTGCTCTACTATTCTTCAGGTCTTGAGCTCATGCAATTGTGCAAATGCTTGGTATGAGTTCTGCACTTAAACGATCTGCCACTAGTAGCCCATCTCCACAGCTCTCTCCCATTTGCCCCTGATTCAAAATGGATCTTGAGTTGGTGAATGATGGACTGGGTTACAATGATGAAGAGTTGGACAAAGTGGTGATGGAAAAGTACCTCAAGGATAGTACTGATGTGATGATCCTTTATTGGATCTTTGACGAGGATCCCAACAACTATATCCCTCTCCAAAAAGCTTTCACCTTGCTAAAGAATGAAGAGAGGCTGTTACCTTTGATTAAAAGCTCAATAACTGCAGGATCCTTTGAGAGTCTCAGATGCTTAAGTATGTTTCTTCTTGATCTCACTGTATCCCTCATCTCAAGATCTGTAGAAATCCTCTGTTGGCAACAAGGGCCTCCTACATCTACAGGTACTGTTTGTCTGTGATTTTTGGCTTAGCCAGATGAGCTGACACTTGCTACAGTAGTTGATTCCCCGTCACAATATATCAGTTCATTGGCTCAGCCACTATGATGCTATATACTTCCTCATGTGTCTAATAGCTACCGAACAGTCATGGAACATGGATTATGTCAGTGACTATGCACAGGGTTTATGGGAGCATATCTGCAGCAATATGAACACACAGGACATATATGCTCATTACCTGGCCATTATCCAGTCCTCAGGGACAGGTAAATTATGCACAGTCGATGAGTTCAGCAAATCACATCTCATAATACCAATGAATCTGAGGCAATGAGGGTCATGTGGTATGAACAACTGATAATATATATTGCTTTGATTCCTCACATATGTGACAGGCTTCCCTCCTCCTGATCACAAGGTTGCTGATCACCTTCATGCTACTGGTACACCTGAAGAACTCAGAAGCTGCTGATAGGCCTCCAGTGCTGCTAGCCTCTGAAAATGTGTTTTCAGCATGTTTGACACAGTGCAGAAAGTGCTGAGACCACCAAGGTATCTCCAAGAGTTCACCAAGCTACAACTCAATAGATTGGCGAGCCCTGAGGACATGCACCTCCTGCCACTGATGTCACCACTGAGTGTTAGACACTTTGCCATGCTGCATTCCTGCCAGTGCAATTGAGTTGGACTCTATTCAATGACTCAGGATACTCCAAGTTTGTTGAATTGTGCTTATGCACTCGAACAATGGAACCAATGGCATCGGTGATGGTTACTCACCACCCTGCCCCTTCCATATGACACAATCAGCATGACAGTGACGAATGGCAGCACCGGTGACAGGCTAAGACACACAACAACCACCAAAAATACCTAGAGAATGCGGAGGGAACTCCGTCTAATAGTGTCAGCAGTCGAAGGGTAGACAGGTAAAGCTCAGGGGAGGTGAGGGATGAAAAACAACACAATGGAAGGCACCATATATCTCCTGTGAGTTGACCCAGATGCTCTATGCAGCTCCTAACTCTCTAAAACTCTGAAACTACACTTCTCGGTGCTGACTCAGTGCTTCTCAGAGGGTATTCAGTACTGGGCAAGACCAGTTGTCCATTGGAAGGACTCGGAAGGGTGAAAGACAATAGCTCAGAAGGTTCCTCCATGCCGGAGGACTCTAGGACACAATAGAACACAACGCTGATGAACACGAACACACGACGAAACCCTCGGAAAAGAGACCTAAAGGGTAGACACAACCACAAAGCAAACACCAAAGCCCTTGGTGTCAGATGGCTGCGAGGCCTGGGGTAATGAAGGGTAATTGATAGATCAGAGGGAGTAAATGGAAGGATAGGGCTGAGACCACAAACCACAAATGCGACGTATATGAAAAAAACCAAAAGAAACTGCGATGCAAAGTGGGACATAGAAAGATGGCGACGGTAATAGCGATGGGAGGCTAAAAATAGAACATGATTGGAAAGTGACAAGGTGCGACTCGGTGCGCCTATTAGTCGTTGGCGAGATAGCGATGTAGCGACTAGCGACGTATAGCGACGTATAGCGACATATAGCGATGATAGCGACTCAGAGCTCTTATCGTAGGCAGAGAGATAGTGATGCAGAGATCGGAGGAAGGATGCAAGATGCAGGAAGCTCAGAGATAGACGCAGGAATGAGATGGGAACACTAGATTGCACAGGGAGGACTAGCTGGGGTGCCTGTTGCCTGCCTTGTCTGCCTACCGGAGGTCCAACTAAAGTACTCTGCTGGGTAAACAAATGAACCAAGAGCCATATGCTAACAAAATGAAACTACTCCTGAAACCGATCTATCTCAAACCTCAGACAGGGGGACAATCTCCGTAAGCTACAGTGTCCATATGCACAGGCCACCGCATACCGAAAGAGGCATGGGAAAGCACACAGCATCACATCAAAAAGCGCTATTGCTCCAGGTGGAGGCTGCACAGGTGCCCGCAACGCATGCACAGCCTCAGAATGACTTGAGCTTGATAGAGACCACACTGCCGGATGCAGCTGAAGCAGTGCAACACTGCTGCACTATGCCACTTGTTGGAAGGATACCACGGCACTGCCGCTATTGTCGAGATGGGTGCACTTGCTTACATAATGCAGCAGAGCGCCTGCTGAATGAGATCGAAGTGTCGAGGAGTGCAGGAAATAGCTGAAAAAATCAATAAAAACTCGAATATTGCTTGCGCCACCAGACCGGGAGCCCTAGCGCTATCGCACATAGCATGGGAAATAGCGCAAAAGTGCCGAAAATGCGTTTTCTGAGCCTAGAGACACATAGGGTGCATCAACGCAGATGCAGTAAAACACAGTAAGAATGCAATGGAGATGATAAGATGCAACAGAAACGCGAGACCTCACGCCGTGGTCGACTAGAATGCAATTTTGAATGCAGCGAGACTTTGAGATGTGAAAGGTGAACTAAATTCAATGGTGACCCATACAGTGGTCTGGAATGCTCTGCTGGGGGTCCGAGAATACAGGGTGTCTAAAGTACTAAGTAACCCAAATGTCCGAAATCTACTAAGTCTGAAGCTCCTTCATCTATCAAATCATGCCATACGCAACAAATGAGAATATACATCCGAAAACATACTGCCACAGCATGCCATACACCTAACCGAGTACCACTATCATTCTGAAATATGCTCGGCACCTTAGAAACAACCGGTCCGAAGGAAAACCTTCCAAAATTGCTCCATCCAAAGTGTCGGCGCCCATGAATGACTTGTATGAGCTGACTCACATCGTGAACATCATAAGGATAGTCAACAAAGGTCTGCAATGGCATCGGAGCTGCAAGGAGGGTCTGCAGCACCTGAACTCGGTGCGTCCAATCGGCTCGGAGGTGCCACATGGTCGAACGGAGGATAAGATCATCGCAAGTGCATAAGGGAGACTGGATACAGTCAACTTGGCATGGATAAGCTCAGGATAAAGGTGCTGAGAGTGCCGAGTGTGGTGAAATTGCTGATGTCAGAGGGTTCCAAAGGTCCTGAATGCTGACTAGCCTTGCAACGTCCACATGGTGATGTTCTGGAGCACGTAGGAGGTCTGCCGATAACGTCGGTGCTGCGCTTGAGGTGCGTAAGGGTCACTTGGTCATCTGAGCATACAGTAAAGGCTCCGAGGATCTCTGAGGATGCAGTGGTGAAGTACTGAAACTCGGCGCTATGTCTAAGTGCGTTGGTTGTAGCAGGCGTATGGCTCGGAGCTCAGATATGAAGTACGTCGGAGCACTCCACCACTTCCATTCACCTCCGACACATCTTCATGCTCCGACGTACTTCATATCTGAGCTCCGAGCCATACGCCTGCTACAACCAACGCACTTAGACATAGCGCTGAGTTTCAGTACTTCACCACTGCATCCTCAGAGATCCTCGGAGCCTTTACTGTATGCTCAGATGACCAAGTGACCCTTACGCACCTCAAGCGCAGCACTGACGTTATCGGCAGACCTCCTACGTGCTCCAGAACATCACCATGTGGACGTTGCAAGGCTAGTCAGCATTCAGGACCTTTGGAACCCTCTGACATCAGCAATTTCACCACACTCGGCACTCTCAGCACCTTTATCCTGAGCTTATCCATGCCAAGTTGACTGTATCCAGTCTCCCTTATGCACTTGCGATGATCTTATCCTCCGTTCGACCATGTGGCACCTCCGAGCTGATTGGACACACCGAGTTCAGGTGCTGCAGACCCTCCTTGTGGCTCCGATGCCATTGCAGACCTTTGTTGACTATCCTTACGATGTTCACGATGTGAGTCAGCTCATACAAGTCATTCATGGGCGCCGACACTTTGGATGGAGCAATTTTGGAAGGTTTTCCTTCGGACTGGTTGTTTCTAAGGTGCCGAGCATATTTCAGAATGATAGCGGTACTCGGTTAGGTGTATGGCATGCTGTGGCAGTATGTTTTCAGACGTATATTCTCATTTGTTGTGTATGACATGATTTGATAGACGAAGGAGCTTCGGACTTAGTAGATTTCGGACATTTGGGTTACTTAGTACTTTAGACACCCTGTATTCTCGGACCCCCATCAGATCATTCCGGACCACCATATGGGTCACCATCGAATTTAGTTCACCTTTCACATCTCAAAGTCTCACTGCGTTCAAAATTGCATTGTAGTTGGCCTCAGCGTGAGGTCTCGCATTTCTGTTGCATCTTATCATCTCCATTGCATTCTTACTGCATTTTACTGCATCCGTGTTGCATTCTATTGCGTCCTAGAGTCCTCCGGTGTGGAGGAACCTTCCGAGCTATTGTCTTTCACCCTTCTGAGTCCTTCCGACAGACAGCTGGTCTTTCCCAGTACTGAATACCCTCTGAGAAGTGCCGAGTCAGCACCGAGAAGTGTAGTTTAGGAGTTTTAGAGAGTTAGGAGTTGCACAGAGCATCTGGGTCGACTCACAAGAGATATACAGTGCCTTCCATTGTGTTTTTTTTCATCCCTCACCTCCCCCGAGCTTTACCCTTCTGCCCTTCAACTACTGACACTATTAGACGGAGTTCCCTCCACATTTTCTAGGTGTTTTTGGTGGTTGTTGTGTGTCTTAGCCTGTCACCGGCACCTCTATCAAGTGCTGACACATGCTGAGTCACTCATATCAGCCTTTCTGATGCATCTTAGCTGATCTTACATTCCGTTTGACCTCACAATACCTCAGTGATCATTGGCCATAGCACATCAAGATGCTGTGGGCCTCTTGTGCTGCTCCGGCACCATTACAACACTCGGTCATCCCTCCTTATGAAGTTCAAGATGATGATCATCACATACAAGTCATCAAATCGTGCCGATGTGCTGTACAGACTCAAGATGGAAGGATTTTCCTTGAGACAGTGGTTCCTGACCCACTGAGAGTGCTTCAGAATGAGAGCAGTATGCTGCGGACGATTGGTGAGTGGCTGGGGAGCTTAGTGAGACTTGGCAGCACATTTTTGGTTGTATTTTCTGATTGTAGATGCATGGAGTGTTAGGATATCTTGGACTTAGCAGTTTCTTAGACATCAGGGTCACTTAGTACTTTAGGCATCTTGTATTTTCATTTTCTGCATCAAATTTTACCTCTCACTTCACATCTCAAAGTCCCTTTGCATCCAAAATTGCATTCTAAGTCAACCTCGGCGTGAGGTCTTGCATTCAGCACTGCATTTATCATCTCCATTGTGGTCCTTCTGCATCTGCATTGCATCATACTGCATCCTCAAGTCCTCCAGCATGGAGGAACCCTCTGAGCTATCATCTGATTGTCTTCCGAGTCCTGCTAGAGGACGGCTGGTCTTGCCCAGCCCCAATTACCCTGTGAAGAGTGCCAAGTCAGTGCCGAGATGCATAGATCCTGAGTATTAGAGAGATAGGAGTGGTACAGAGCATCTGGGTCTACTCACCAGAGATATATGGTGCCTTCCATTGTGTTGTTTTTTATCCCTCACCTCCCCTGAGCTTTACCTTTCTACCCTTTGACTGCCAACACTACTAGATGGAGTTCCCTTCACATTTTCTAGGTGTTTTTGGTGGTTGTTGTGTGTCTTAGCCTGTCACTGCATGGGCACTTTTCTACAGGCCCTCTTTGAACAGACTCTTCATGTGCTGGAGACTGATATATGATGAGATGGCACCAAAACAGTAGCAGAGCAATTTAGGAAGTACATGATGGCTGGGATGACTATGCAAGAGCATGGAGCATCACAAATAAAGTTTATGATCAAGTTGTTGATATACCCTATGTGTCTCCAGGCTGAAAAATGCATTTTTGGCACTTTTGCACTATTTCTCACACTATGTGTGATAACACTAGGGCTCCTGGTCTGGTAGCACAAGCAATATTTGAGTTTTTATTGATTTTTCCAGCTGTTTCCTGCACTCCTCTACACTTCGATCTCATTCAGCAGGTGCTCCACTGCATTATGTAAGCAAGTGCACCCATCTCAACAATAGCAGTGGTGCTGTGGTATCCTTCCAACAAGTGGCATAGTGCAGCAGTGTTGCACTGCTTCAGCTGCAGCCAGCAGTGTGGTCTCTATCAAGCTCAAGTCATTTCTGAGGCTGTGTGCACATTGCAGGCACCTGTGCAGCCTCCACCTGGAGCAATAGCACTTTTTGATGTGATGCTGTGTGCTTTCCCATGCTTCTTTTGGTATGCAGTGGCCTGTGCATATGGATACTGTAGCTTATGGAGATTGTTCCCCCTGTCTGAGGTTTGAGACAGATCAGTTTCAGGAGTAGTTTCATTTTGTTAGCATATGGCTCTTGGTTTATTTGTTTACTCAGTAGAGTACTTTAGTTGGACCTCCTGTAGGCAGACAAGGCAGGCAACAGGCAACCCAGTCAGTCCTCCCTGTGCAATCTAGTGTTCCCCTCTCATTCCTGCATCTATCTCTGAGCTTCCTGCATCTTGCATCCTCCCTCTGATCTCTGCATCACTATCTCTCTGCCTATGATAAGAGCACTGTGTCACTATCATCGCTATACATCGCTATAGACACCAACCCTTTGCCCACCCTGCACGTTCAACTTCTATAGCACCCTGTGTTGCACCTTATCACTTTCTGATTGTGTTCTATTTTTAGCCTCCCATCACTATTCCATCACTATTCTTCTGCTTCCCCCTTTGCATCATGGTCTTTTTTTGGTATTTCTTTATATGTTGCATTTGTGGTCTGCGGTCTCAGCCCTATCCTTCCATTTACTCCCTCTGAACTATCTATTACCCTTCAACTCCCCAGACCTCACAGCCATCTGGCACCAAGGGTTTGGTGCTTGTTTTGTGGTTGTGTCTACCCTTTAGGTCTTCATTCCAATGGGTTTTGTCATCTGTTCGTGTTCATCATCATGAAGTGTGCTAGAGAGGTATATCTCTGCATTCTTGCCATGTTCATGCCAATGCTAAGGTTATGCTAGCTTACAGGATCAAGGGCTCCTTCTCCTACTTCTCCCACTTTAGAGGTATATGTGCCACTTCAAGCATTTCAGGAGCTTGCAGACATTCTTTGATCATTTGAACTGCAAGAGTCTTCTGCACCTCTAGTCATTCTGCAGTTTGATGATGCACATGTGTTGACGAAGCCCAAAAGTGAGAAAGATATCATCTGGTCAAACTTTGGTGAACTATGCTGTGTTCTGCAGGCATTCTCTAAGTTCCTGTTGTTCTCCCTCTTCCTGTCTATGACTGGTAAAATTGAGGCTCTCATGCCCTCCACATTCAACAATATCTCTTCTCATGTCATACAAGGAGTCTTTCAGTTCATTGACCCATTTACAAATGTGGGGTTTGATCATCTGGCAATCCTGCTTTCTTTGAAAGAAGACATTCCCACTGTTGAGAGGATCACAAATATTGAGCACCTCTGTCACTATGGTCATCTGCTGTATATACCAATGTGCTTTAAAGGGTCCAACTGATCCTAACTGTCTTTACATATGTGGGGTAGTCAGTATGACTGTGGTGATAATGACATCTGCTCATCAATGATCAAGTTTACCACACACAAGCTCCTCAGTGGAGTTGATTACATGGAGGAGGCCTTATCACCAGCTCAGAAACTGGCTTGCCTGGCCCAATGACTACCAATTGAATTCATGACCACTAGATACCAGAGTGATCTGTCAAATGAACTGCAACAGATTGAGGGACATATGAGAATCTGCTTCAGCCTTGATGGCAGGAGTCTGAGTCTCAAATCCTTGTCACCTTCAGAACTGATGCTGTCTGAAGCCACTGATAGGCCCCATTGGCTTCTGACCCCAGAAAACACAATTTAGGGCAATTCCACATGCTTCATGGGAATGGTGACTTAGCGACTCAATAGTGCACTGTCAGTACTCTGCGCACTAGTGACCCTATGCCCCAGCAACAAGGCTCTTGGCTTCTCAGTGCTCTTAGGATGGCTTCTCATTGGTGTGGTCAGCCAAATGTCATTCAGTCGAGTCATCGGCATCTTGGCATGCACTGCCTGACGTTGTTACTATGGACTGAACTGAGGTGGTGTCTCAGGGTGCCTTTCCATATGGCATACAGCCCACCATTGCTTTGGATCAGTGCTAGTTCTATTGGCACGACTTTCCTTATATGTGCAGTGTGCATCGACACATGACATGACTATGGCTATCATGACACCACCACACAATATAGCAGCCCTACCCTTTATCCCTATTTGGCAAGATCATGCTAGCATCAGCAGCATAGCCCACCACCTGATCATCAAGGAGGTGCACTCTAATGCAAAGTCAAGACACACCCGACTGGCTCCCACCTGAGGAACAGTGCGTGTGCTGGAGTCAGTGCAGTAAGGTCACAAGGGGTATTGGTCGAGGATTACATGTGGGCTAGGAATGAGGTAGTACAAGTCATATGGGTGAGAGGCAGAGCAAAGGCACAACTCGTGGTAGTAGGTAGTTAGAGCTGGACATAGAGCAGTTGCTCTCTTGTATTTAAGACATCACTTTCTGTTTTGTAAAACAAGTTATCTTCACCACACTCTTCAGATTTCAGTCTCACATCAGAGTTTCTTCTAAGTCCATCTTGCGACTCACGTTTAGGTACTCTTGCATACCTCTGACTTCACCCAGAGATAGCAACAGAGCAAGTCAGTGTAGCATCACTGATAGTAAGCAAACTCTTTACAAAGTCTCTCTCTTAGGCAGCCTCATGTGCTGTAGCATAGTATTAACCAGAGTCTATACACTCTGAGTTAGAGATCGCGACCGCAAGTAGTGCTCTCCTATAGAGCACTGAAGACCGTATAGCACCAACTAGGAGAAGTGTTGTATAGCACCTACATAGCGCCGTGCACATAGCATTGGATAGTGCATAGCGTCACTCTCTCTAGAATTAGACTGCCACTGAATAGTGACTTGGTGCCAACCTCCCTTTAGCCCCACCTATATGTCTCACCTACACCCATCCCTTCTGAACTATCTATACCCTTCATTACCCTGGGCCTCACAGCCATCTGACACCAAGGGATTGGTGTTTGCTTTGTGGTTGTGTCTGTCTTTAGGTCTCTTCTTCATGGGTTACATCATGTGTCTGTGCATATCACTGCATACTGGATAATGCAGGGGGCAAATTTCAGTGTGCCAGATGCACTCAAGACTGTACTCTGGGGCTTTGCCATTAACAAGGGTGACCATGGCAAGCTGTTAGTCATGAGTCTCTTTGTGATGGCTCATGATGCAGTGATCAGACCACCTGATCTCCAAGGTCAACCTCTTGGCAATAAAAGATGGTGCACAGTCCCTGCTTTACTGGAAAAGTTGTTTCATATTCCACAATCATTGGCACAAGACCACACAAATGTACTCTTAGTGCCTGGATACACAATCAATGAATGTGGAAGTAACATGAATGGGGAAGTTCTCCAGGATGTGTTTACAGACAGCAAGATATATTTCAATCATTGGATCAAGACTCACCACACAACTTAGTCAAAGTCAACTATCTTGCATGGCAGATGTTCTGAGGAGCAGCAGCCTTGTGCAGCATGGACAAAGAAGTGATAGACAGAATAATTCTATTCCTGTATCATGGATCACATATCAAGGTGGAGAACATTGGTGTCATTATGTGACAATGAAAGAATGATTTGAAGTATACAGCTAAGCCCAATATCAAGCTCCTGCGTGTAATGGACCCATACCACATTGGTGTCTTTGATCCATCTCACCCAGCCAATGTTCCAGCTATTTGTATCATCTTTGCACTTGCCACAAAGACTCCATGTTTGAAGCTTGTCTCTGATATGGGTTTTAGCCCCAAGATTACACAGAAATTCAAGACATTGACAGGCTACAACACACAACAACCACCAAAAATGCCTAGAAAATACAGAGGGAACTCTGTCTATTAGTGTCAGTAGTTGAAGGGCAGAAAGGTAAAGCTCGGGGGAGGTGAGGGAGGCAAAACAGAACAATAAATGGCACCGTATATCTCTTGTGAGTAGACCCAGATGCTCTATAATGCTCCTAACTCTCTAAAACCCTGGCTCTACACGTCTCGGCACTGACTCAGCACTTCTTGGAGGGTTTGCGGGGCCGGGCTAGACCAGCAGTCCTCTTGGAGGACTCAGACAATAATCGGAGGATAGCTTTGCAGGTTCCTCCACACGGGAGGACTCAAGAATGCAGTAAGATGCAATGCAGATGCAGGAGACATAGGGAGAATGCAATGGAGATGATAAATGCAGGGATAAATGCAAGACCTCACATCGAGGTTGTATTAGAACACAATTTCAGATGCAAGGAGGCTTTGAGATGTGAACTGAGGTAAAATTTGCTGCTGAAAATGAAAATACAGGATGCCTAAAGTACTAAGTGACCCCGATGTCTAAGAAACTGCTAAGTCTGAGATATCCTAACACTCCATGCATTTACAATCAGAAAATACAACCAAAAATGTGCTGCTGAGTTTTGCTAAGCTTCCCAGCCACTCACCAATCATCTGCCACATACCGCTCTCATTTCAAAGCACTCTAGGCAGGTCAGGAACCACCATCTCAGGGAAAATCCTTCCATCTTGAGTCCATATGGTGCATCAGCACAATTTGATGACTTGTGCTTGATGATAATTGACTTGAACTTCAGAAGGAGGGATGACTGAGTGTTGCGATGGTGCTGGAGTGGCATGAGAGGCCCACAGCATCTTAACGCACTATGGCCAATGAGTGCCAAGGTATTGCAAGGTTGAACGGATTGTAAGATCAGCTGAGATGCATCAGAAAGGCTGATATGAGTGACTCAGCATGTGTCAGCACTTGATAGAGGTGCCGGTGCTGCCATTTGTTGCTGTCATGCTGGTAGACTGAGTTCTGGAGGCTGCAAGGATCATTGTGTCATATGGAAGGGGCAGGGTGGTGAGTAAGCATCACCGATGCCATTGGTTCCATTGTTCGAGTGCATAAGCACAATTCAACAAACTCGGAGTATCCTGAGTCATCAAATAGAGTCCACTCTATTGCTCCAGCAGGAATGTGGTGTGGTGAAGTGTCTAACACTCGGCAGTGATGTCAGTGGCTAGAGGTGCACATCCTCAGTGCTCGCCGATGCATTGAGTTGTAGCTCAGTGAACTCTCGGAGATACCTCAGTGGTGTCAGTGCTTTCCGCACTGTGTCAAACACACCAAAAACACGTTTTCAGAGGTTAGCAGTGCTGGAGGCCTATCAACATATGATATCTGGGCTGCAGGTCTTTCACCTGAAATTCTAGGTCCTATACAGCATGATCATTGAAATCATTGGGATGCCCTCTTGCAGTTGTCAGATGGGTGGCAGGATGAGTATCAGAAACCATGGGTCAAAATGGATGATCTGAGAAGGTTGAACCCTGTCACTGGAGATGATGCAGCATTTTGGAAGGTGTGGTGCAAGAAGCACCATAGTCCTTCACAGCCTGCTATATGAATCCTCAACCACATTAGTACAGTCCTGGACAGGCAAAGACAACAAATTTGTTTCCTGCTGAGCCAGAGTTTTTTGTGCAAAACCAACCTCGGATTTGGACTCAGAGAGGCTGAAAACATCCAAAAATGGTGTCACTGATTTTTTTTCCACAACATTTTGATACAGCCAAAATTTTGGGCCATTTCAATGGCATTTATACCCTTACCAGGCCTCCCAGGTCTGACCTGTGGATCCTTGCAAAGAATTGTCTCTGGTCCTTCCTGGGCTGATATCAGCTAAAATTTATAACACATGTTAGTCAGATTTCCATATCTGGCCTGAACTTAGAAGAGTGATTATGGCACATCAGCCTGTCCAATTATTAGATTTAAGCCAGATTCAGACTCAGTTCATCAAAAGGAGTCAATTGGCATATTTTTTGTATTTTTCCATTTTATCTTATATATGGCCAAATTTTTGGCATGTCCCAACCCATTATTAGAGTTACAGGAAGGTTAAGAGAAGTCAGCTTGTACCAATCTCTTCCTTAGTGTCTAAATCACTCATTTCTGCAATAAAAATGAGGTTCTCATGGCTGTTTGGGCTGGGAAAATCTGGTCACCGAATTTGGTGTCTTTGCTTGTCTGGGACTGTAGTACTTGTGTATCCTTGTTCATGTATGGTCTTGTGATCTCATAGCTCATGATCAGGCTTGATTGTGGCCATATTGAGACTTAAGATGAATTTGTTTCTCGGTCATGGGAAGACTTGCACATCCCAATAAAGTAGTTTCACTTCATGTAGTATGTATACAATTCATATTTTAAGTCTTCCATCACCCTTCCAAGAGCAGCACATATTTTCTCCACTTTCCCTGGCTTCGACACTACCTGACAAGATTTTGTATCAGGTCGCGGGCCACCTCACTGATGAATTGACAAAGAAGTCACATGTCACAAGGCCTGTGAAACCAGCATTTGGGGGGAAAAAATCCCAGGCCAATAACTTAATTGTAACTTACTGCTGAATGTTTTCTGCAACACTACTTCCCATTCATCCCACAGCATCCAAGTCAGTTCACATCATAAGTACTGTGATTGAACAAATCTGACCATTGAAGTTTGAGTTTTGAAGGCATGTGACAATATCAGGCTGCTGATTAGCACAGATTCAGTACTTAATGCAAGCGAAGGAAAACGTCAAGGTTCACCTGTCACGCGACAAGCACGCGTTTCACATCACATGACTATCAATCTAGTCACATGCTCAATTTTAAATGGATGAATATTACTAGTATCTATACGTTGGTACATATGCTACAATAGATCATTTATTTCAAGAATAATTAGCTAGCCAAACCTCTGATTCAAACCGTCATAAATCAGAAATATAATCGCGCTGCTCGGTATAGACCTCGCAATCGTAATCCCACACCCCGCGTACAAACCCTTCAAACCCTTAGTCCGATACATCTCTTTGAACGTCCCAAAGAACGTTAGCTTCTCTGCACCCTTCGCGCGGGGCCGCAGCTCCTCCTCTGTCTGTATGGTGCTCTTCACCGTGTCCGCTGGAAAGAACGCGAGGTTGTACATCCCGCCTGCACACGCGCCGGACAACGCAGACTCCCATGAGTACAGCTCCCTCTTCGTCCGCGCGCGAGCGGGGCTAAGGGAGATGAGGAGGGACGCGACGAATTCCTTCGTCGCGAACCAGGCGCCCGACCCGCCGGTCTCGCGGATGAACGTGCCTGTGTGCCCGAGCCAAAGGCCGCGGATGCCTGTGGTGCGGACGACGTTTGTGAGGACTGCGAGGGGCCCGGGGAGGGCTGCTCGGGCTGCGATGGAAGGGCTGGGAGCGGCAGCCTCGAGGGTGGATGCGGAGATGGATGCGAGTGCGTCTTGCGAGATGGGAGAGCCGACTAACATCTGGACTTGCATTTTACATTTTACAAGTTCAATGGGTGTGCTGCGACAGTTGTGAATATGGGCTCTGCAGTAGGAGCCCGGCGAACCATGCCAACTTACAGGAGGAAACTAGTAATGCCGCCCGCGCCTGCGCCTGCAAGAGCTAGCTGTGCTACGGACAAGTCCTGGGAGAGTGGCAGATTGTTGTATCGTCTAATTAAATGTTGCAGTTCGCTATATGATAGGAAGAGCGATGCGTTCTCCACCATTGCCCCAACGATAGGCGCAGGAAGGCCCTAGTACTCGAGCAAAGCTCAGTTTCTCCCGATACACGCCGATAGACAGATCCACGTACCCTGTACAATCCTCTAATTCCCTCATTCTTCCATGTCTGCGTTAGACAATCTATTGGTCCGCTGAACCGGGCCTCCTGGTCTAACACCTGCGCTTGTAAGCGCACTTTACACAGGTCGAAGGGATGTTCGAAGAATTTTGAAGTTATTCCTGCAACCTACGAGCCGTCAGACTCGCCTACAAGTCTGGCAGACAACTCACACTCCCGAACGCAATGTCTTTTGCAGCGCGTACGGTTGATGAGCTTGCATCCGCCTCCATTATTATTACCAGAAATTTGAACTTGGTTGATTAGAGCTCCAGAAAAGAAACAAAGCAGAATATCTTGTTATTGCATTGCGTCGCAGATGGATTTATAGGCGGTACGTACAGGCTCTGCTTGCCCAGCGCTACAGAGCGTGACTAAAGCACGAAGAAAATCCGAGTTTGGGTCTCTTCGCGTGGCTTAGACGAGCTTAGACGCCCACTGCGCAAGCACCTCTGAAGAAGCTTGGATCTTTGCCCGTTTACTCATCGTGCGTGTCCTGCAGAAGATCAGCACAGACACCTTGGCTACCATTAAAATCATTTTTTTTTAAATTTCTGCAAAATATCCTCGAACACGGGAGCGTCAAGCAGCTATGTAGGCGTCCTGAAGGAACGAGGATTATGACTCTTCATCATGATCGAGGGTATCCGACTACCCCGAAGTCCATGAAACTTCAGAAACGACCAATCATAATTACACTGCAGGGTGCATTCCGGATGAGTGTAGGCAAGCATTTCTTCGCTTACTTTTGGGCTGAACACCCTGACACCAGCTTGTGTCTAGCATGCACGCCGAAACTGCACATCTAATCCTGCTTTCTCTCACGAATCATCAATATGTAATGTGCGATCAAGGCGGTGTCCTGTACCTCCACATGGGTCAAGAATGTGCATGATTAGCTGCACTGTTCTTGGGCCCTGTTGAACAAACTTGCCCATCTTGCGTATTCGTCTTATCACTGGAATCCTGGAGCGGCTGCGCAAACCCCCACGCGGTCTTTCTCTTCTTATCCTAATATCTTTCCCGATCCTCCAAGTCTTTCCGTCGCGTCCTGATTCTGCCCGAAAGCTTAAAGGTCACGTGCTAATAACACGAGGAGCGGATACTGTACTCGGAATCATAATGTGCGCTTTCGGGTCCTCATTATGACGAATTTTTTTCTCCCCTGGGCGGCTAGCGCAGCTTTCTTCATCACGTCATCTACTGGACCGCGACTTGCAGGAAGACTCAGTTGCACTGCCCGGCTGCCTGGCCGGTATATAGTGAACTTCCCTCTGCGGCAATCGCCTTCCCTGCTACGACTATTATGACCCGGTTTACCTATTTACTCTCGATCCTTTCCGTCCTGTCCGCCGTCGCCTCGTACGACTTGGTTCATGATTATTCTGGCCAGACGTTCTTCGACGGATGGGACTTCTATGGAAACTGGGACAACCTTACTTTAGGTGCGTCGCCCACTTCAGCTGATGTGCGTGCTGCTTACGCCACACTTCTTCATCAGGCGATGTCTGGTGGTTAGACGAGCAAGACGCATTCTCGCAAGGACTTGCGCAGATTAACAGCGCAGGCAGGGCTGTCTTGAGAGTAGACAACGCTACAGACGTGGCGTACAATCAAAAGCGGAACTCAGTATGTCCTCTTGTAGAATTGAATAACTCCTGCGACGCTGAATGCCATTTTAAGATTCGTGTCACTACCCAAGCTTCATACGGCATCGGAAGCCTCTGGATCATCGACCTGGTCCACATCCCCTACGGCTGCTCCGTAAGCTCACCATACTTCCCGTCTGCGGTCATGCGCCGCTCACCTTTCCACACCCTTTTCCCGTAGGTCTGGCCTGCCTTCTGGACCAAAGGTCCTCTCTGGCCGAACGACGGCGAGATCGACATCATAGAGGCCGTGAACGTCATGCCCATTAACCAGATGGCGCTGCACACCACACCGGGCTGCTTTCACCCCGGTGCAGGCGACGTCGAAACTGGCAACCCGATCCAGGCGGACTTGGACTGCTCGCAAGCGCCCGGGTGTGTCGTGCAGGAGACGAAGCCGAATAGCTACAATACGGGCCTTGCTGCGGCAGGGGGCGGTGTGTGGGCGACGCAGTTTGATGTGTCTGGCGTATTGTGAGTGCGCTCTGCTCGTTACATTGGACGGGTGCTAAATATAGTTAATTCGGCAAGTATATGGTTTTGGAGCGTACGGGCGCAATCTCCCATTTTGGCGTGGTGACGCGGCTGATTCTCGTCTTCTTCTCTAGAGACCGGACGTTCCGGCATCTATCGCGTCCGCCACAAATACTTCCTCGATTACAGATATTTCGCAATGGGGCCTGCCCTCGGCCAGCTATCCCGCCACGAGCTGTAACATTACCGAGTTTTTCACGGCTCAGCAGTTAGTACTGGACATCACGCTATGTGGCGACTGGTACGTGGTCTCTTCTCCGCAGAGTATAATGAAGCATCGAGTCCTGACCACTCATCGCAGGGCGGGGATCCCCCCCGTGTACGACCCAACCTGCGCTAGTCAAGGTTCTACCGGTCTTTGTGTACGTTCCATCGACACACTGTGTTCCCTTTCTCTCTAAATGGAACTCTTCCGTGCCTCTTAGTATAACGACAACGTGGTTGGCCCCGGCAGCCCTAAATACGACGAGGCGTATTTCGAGATCAACTACATCCGGGCATATACTACGGGTGGCCCTGTCTCACCCATCTCCACGCCTACATCGATGCCCGGGAGCGGATATAATGTTCCCGGCACCACGACGACGACGAGCGTGCCGACAACGTCCGCATCGTACACACCTCCTAGTCCTGCCGACAGGAATGTTGGCCAGGTCTCGTGGATGCTTCCTTTGGTAGGGGTGGGACTCGGGGCAGTGCTGGTGCTGTAGGGAATTTGGGAGTGTCTGCGGTTCAGACAAAGGCCGGATGATTTATTCTATGACTGAGATGATATCCTTCAAGTTGGACTTGTGTTTATTTCGCCGGACAAATTTATGGTATGTATTGCTTTACGAATAGGGATTTTCCGCTGTAATACCTCCATCTACCTGTATCGTTTAGCTTTCGTTAATGCATAGACGTTTCATTGTCCAGTCGAAGTGTCGAGAAGCTTTCTCTTGCCCGAATTTCACAAAGTTCGCACCCGGCAAACCCCGACGCACGCACCTCACCAAAAACACTCCTACACAACTTCCCCCTCCTCTCAAACTCAAACATGTCTTAGTACGGCACACTTGTCTGTCTGTCCTCCTCCGCTCCCGCTAACGAAAGTACTTTACCGCACAGCCAAATCCTCGGCCGCGCCGTCAAATCTGAGTACCTCGCGATCGGCACGCTGCTGGGCACAGTCGGGCTCGCCATGGGGTCGTCGGGTGGATCTAAGGAGAGCAAAGGGAAGGAAACCGATGCGCCCAAGTTCGACAGCAGCTCCAAGTGCGCTTGATTTCCTTTTCTAGCTCTCTCGACATGGATACTGACGAGGACTCTGTGTTTGGGTGTAGGGAAGAAGCAGAGTTGTACGTGCCCACACATCTTGTTGCCCGTGTATGTGATCATCAACGACTGACACAGGATGGACAGCATCAAGCAGTATATTGAGGAGGCAGAGAAGGAGGCCAGTCACTAGCGGGAGCTGGTTGTTGCGTGTTTTAGACGGATGTCTGCTCTCTAATGACTGTATGACATCACTCAAAACTTTTTACCGTTTGGATATTCTGCCTGCTGAAACTCGAGTCGCATATCTGGTTTTCGGGCTCATGCGTCGGCTTTCGAGGATTCGTAAGTCAAGACTCAAGATGCATGTCGAGCGGCGAGCCATTCGTACAAGTTATCCGTGCCTTCGTCTCTTCGAACAGCAGTCATATCCCAAATAGCAATACTTCCAGCTACTGTGTTGCATCCGGTAAGCACACTGATCAAGTTCCGGAACACAAATGCATCTTCAGATATCGAATCCGAATAAAGCACGGCGACTCGCCAGCGGCCATTCATAACCTTTAAACATTAATCACATTAAAATCCACCAGGATATCACCCCTCTTCACGCACTCAGTCAGTCAGGAAAGTAAATGTACAGCGAACGTGAACGCGGGATCCTAATTAACTCATAAATACACTTCCCTCCCATTAACTCCGAGACCAAATTACCAGTTCCATTCATCATCGTCATCATTTGTTACGCTAGCAGTAGCTGTTTTAGCAGGAGTTGGTGAGAGGATAGTGTGACTGGGCTTTGGTGCAGGCTTCGAGTCGGGCATCATGACACCGCCCATCGCCCGCCCATCATCTTCATCATCGTCCAAAAGCGAGCGCGTTTCCATCCCGCGGTGACGCGGTACAGGTGACTCGGGCACAGGCGACCCCAGCGCGGCGAACACGTCGGATAAGAGCGCACTGGCCCGACGCGAGCCTTTCGAGAGGCTGCAAAAGATGTCTGGCTCAATTAAAAAATCCACCTGAGAGCGTGCACGTACGTCTGATCCCACTTGCCAACGAGAAGCGCAAGCCCGGGACTTGATGGGGGCGGGAGTGCAGAGCGTTGCGAGAGACGTTTGCTTGCGGTTGGGGTGGTGTAAGAGGGGGAGAGCGGCGAAGGCGAAGGCGTAGGCCAGTCTTTAGACCGGCGGCGGAACGTTTTCGAGGAGCGATGAGAGTGCTGGCGAATCAAGTTATACTAATCAACTTCCAAAGCACGGACATGTATGAACGCACGGTGACAGTCCTGTCCTCCTCCTGTTCCTCAATCGTGTCCTCAAAACTGGACACGGACGACTGCGAGAGCCTATTCGTGCTGCTGCTCGTCCTCGTAGTCGCAGTCGACGCAGAAGAGGTGCTCTCATTATTCGCGTGCCCGTACCCTGATGTCCTCCTCAGCGACTTTGGTACGGCTGATGGCGGCGGGGTGGGCGAACTCAAATCGCTGAGCCCCGCCGCGATCATCCGCCCGACGCCCTGCACGAGGCCATTGCTCGCCGCGGCGGATGACCGCTGCAGCCCGCGGTTGACGATCTTCTCCCATTTATGCTTGAGCGCAAGCAGTTCTTCTTCCTCCCGCGCAAGCTGCGACCGCAGCTCGAGACATTTCGATTCTTTTTGAGCGATAAAGTGCAGCAGGTCGGCATGCCTATCACACCGACACCGGTCAAACAGCGCAGAAAAAATGGCAGATGTCACGATAATGTACGCACTTTTCCACCAGCGTCAAGGGTCCTCTGTCCACCTGCGCACGAGGTTCGAGCGACCCCGTGCTCCTTCTGTCTCCCTTCGACCCTACGCGTGCAGACTGGCTTCTAGCCAACGAAGGATACGGGCTCGCGGGCCAGCTCGAGCGGTCCTGGTCCCTGACATTAGGTAGGTAGGATATTGACGACTGCCGGCGCGACGTCTTGCGTGCGGGGGATATTGGTGACGGTAGTGAATCATAATGAGCAGGAGCGGATACGAGAGGGGCTGTCGCCGGACCCGAGTTGGAGGCGAGGTCGTGTGCGACGAGGTGAAGAGGTTTAGGCGCTGGCGAACGGGATGGCAAGGAATGTTGATTAGGGGTGGATGTGGACGGGTCCATGGAAAGAGCGTCAAAAGTTGGAGAGGGCGCTACGGTCAGCATGTTGAGGCCGTTAGCATGGAGACTGGAGTGACTACGGTGATATAATCTAAGCGAGGGTCGAGTTCCGGTTCAAGATGGCGGACTTGCCTTCGGCTTCGCAGTGATCGTCAGCCACAGTGCATTCATCTCTATTCATCTATGCATTGGCTTTCATTGTCATACATGGGTTGTGTTGACTGCATACCATTCACGGCTGAAACGCTCGCCATCATTTACACCAGACTGAGAATCGGAGCGTCAACGATTGAGTAAATCATCGTTTCGTCTTCTATATCTGACTTTGGTCCGAGTAGGAATGATCGTCATGAAATCGAATCTTGACTTGGGGGGCTTACAGTGAAACCGAAATGAAAGACACTTCCTGGCTGGGCAATCAGTGAGAAGCACAAGCATAGGAGGAGAGAAAAGAGCGGAGAGCCCATTTCTGAATCAGGTGCCCTTATATACCTCGGAAGTAAACGGAAGTAAATGATATTAATGTGAAGATTTTCTAGCATAACATATGTCAAAGCGAAGCTAATGTCACTCTTTAATAGGGAATTATCTTCCCGGATCAGGAAGGAAGGATCTTTAGAAAGAAGCGGCAGTGTCCGACCTGCAATATACTTATTGATGTTGCCACAATATTCTCAAAGGCAAGTCTTATCATGCTGAGCTACTGGATCACTAGACCATACTTTAATAAATATGAACAGGACACGCTAGTGCCACAACGCGGTCAAGGGTTCATACAACAGACTACGCTGGACTATGGTGCTTCTTCGCACCATGTCTGCCAAAATGCTGCATCGTCCGCAACGGCAGGGTTCAACACTCTCAGATCAATCTCTGGAACCAGCTGGTTCTGATACGCATCCCGCCACCCATTAGACAGCTGCAAGAGAGCATCCCAACTTTTTTCATAACCATGCCGTACGGGACCTAGAATTTCGGGCGAAAGACCTGCGGCCCAGAAATCATACGTCTTGAATTTATGTGTGGTATTGATGCTAGGGCCCGTATCGGAGACAAGTTTCAAGCACGGAGTATCCGCAGCAAGAGCAAAGACGATACGAATAACCGGGACGTCGACCGGATGAGATGGATCGAAGATGCCAAGGCTGTATGGGTCCATCGCGCGCAGGAGCTCGATGTTGGGCGTATCCGTATACTTCGAGTCGTTCCGGCATTGCCACATAATGACACCAACGTTCTCCACCTTGATCTGGGATCCACGATACAGGAACGGAATTATGCCGTCTATCCATATGTTGCCCGTATCGCAAAAGGCCGCTACTCCTCGGAACATCTGCCGTGCAAGATAGTCGACCTTGACCAACTCGTGTTCATAGGTCTTCACCCAATGATTGAAATACATCTTGCTGTCCGCAAACACGTGCTCGAGAACTTCGTCGCATATAGTGCTCCCGGTGTTGTCGACCGTGCACCCCGTCGCTGAGAGTATGTTCACATGGTCCATCGTCGACGACTCTGGAATCCGAAACAGCTTTTCCAATAGCGCAGGGACTGTGCACCATCTTTTACGGCCGGAAGGCTCACCTAGGTCGTCAGGTGGCCCAATCGCCGCATCACGAGCCACCGTAAAGAGAGTCATGACCAGCAGTTCGCCGAGGTGACCCCTATCCACCGGGTAGTCGTGGAATACCCTCATTAGCTGCGCCGGCACATCAAAGTGTTCCCCTTGCATCATCCAATATGCGGCCTCCGACAGAATCGGCTCTGATGGTGACAAGGTTTTAAGACTCAGAGTGTTCGGATCAAACTGGAGGCAGATTCTCATATGCCTTTCGATCTGTTGGAGTTCCGCTGACAGATCTTCCGGGTATCTAGTGGTCATGAATTCGATTGGTAGTCGCTGGGCCAGGCAAGCCAGTATCTGAGCTGACGAAAGGTCCTGCCAGCGCCCCTCGTAATCAACTCCACCGAGGAGCTTGTGAGCGGCAAACTCGATCATCGAGGATTTGATGTCGTCATTACCACAGTCATACCGACCACCCCATCTATGTAAAGACAGAGTTAGGCTCAGTTCCACCTTCTGATATATATTGGTGCATACAACGGACGACCATAGTGACAGAGGTGCTCGGTGCTCGTGATCCTCTCGACAGTGGGAATGTCTTGTATCAAAGACAGCTTGATTGCCAGATGATCGAACCCGACGTTTGTAAATGAGTAAATTGACCGAAAGCGACTCGCTGAAGGCACAAGAGTCTCGATTTGGCCACTCGTGGACAGGAAGAGGGAGAACAACGGCAACTTGGAGAATGCCCTTAGAACTCGTCGTAGTTCACCGAAGCTTGACCAGACGGGCCCCATATATACGCTGCTCTGGGGCTTTGTCAACACGTGTGCCTCGTCGAACTCCAGAATGACTAGGGGTGTAGAAGAGGACTCTTGTGGTTCGAGTGATCGAAGGAGGTCTGCAAGCTTTTGAAATGCTTGAAGTGGCGCATATACCTCTGAAGCGGAAGTAGCCCTCGATTTTCGAGCCTAGCATAACGTTAGCATTGGCCTGAACGTGGTGAGAATATACCTTTTCAGCGCGCTCCAAGACTTCATCGTAAAAATTAATTCGTGAAGCTCCGTGCTTCCCCATAGTCATCCCAGCCGTCATATACTCCCTAAATTGCTCTGCTACCGTTTCGGTGACATCTCGTCGGAACTCAGTCTCCAGCACATGAAGAGTCTGTTCAAAGAGGGCCTGTAGAAAATCGCTCATGCGAATTCCGAGAACTTCAGGTCCACCAGGAGTGCAAAGGTAATAGGCAACATTGTGATCGGGAGGAGGGAAGCCTGTCACATATGTGAGGAATCGAGGCAATGGACCTTATCAGTTGTTTATACCATGCGACCCACTATTTCTCAGATTCATTGGTATTACGAGGTGTGTTTTGCTCAACTCATCGACTGTGCGTGATTTGCCCGTCCCCGAGGACTGGATAATAGCCAGGTAGCGAGCATATACATCTTCTCTGTCCATATTGCTTTGGATATACTTCCATAAAGTCTGCGCGTAGCCACCGACGTAATCCGTGTTCCACGACCGTTCGGTAGCTATTAGACACATGAACAAGTAGAGTGTCGTAGCGGCTGAGGAAACACACCGGCGTATTGCATTCTGAGCCACTCGGATCTGAGCGAACTCATCTCAAACATTGCGCGATTGCGTGAGCTCGAGACCTGAAAAATAAAGACTCCTAAGCGCCGTACACACGTAGTACCTTCCTTTCGAATTCAGAAGTTTGGGGTCTAACAGGGAACCTCTCACGTGCAGCGACGCTATGATGTCACGGACAGTACTGTACCATTCCAATTAGCGCTCCGGAAAGAAATTCGGTGGGAAGGTAAATAATCCGTAAATTACCGGGAAGCTACTATGTAGGACCACTGATGTAAATAGATGTAAAATATCATTTGCCGGTCCCATAATTGCAGAACCTTGCCGTCAAGATCTATTCCATTGTGCCCTGTTCAGTCGAGGATGAGCGCGCCCAGTCAACCTTCACTTGGATCAACTCTGCTGCACGTGAGTACATTAAATAATGACGGCTATCACTCAGATATGGCAGTTCTATGAAGCAAAAATGAACTAAGTGTCAATATGTATCAAATTAATACGTACGATAACATTTCAAGTTCAAGCTGATTGCATTGTTAATAAACTGACAATGCACACCTGAGATCTTTGATTAGGTTCTTGAACATTAGGGATCACTTCACCTTCGAGCTGGAGGAGGGTGGTGAAGAGACAAACCTTAGTGAACTTGAAGGGGTTTGGGGACTCGGATGTATCGACGAACCTCTACATCCCATTTCCTCTGCTGCTCCTGAGGCCTGAGGCCTGATGCATACATATGTGCAGATGACTCGGAGGCTTCAGATGATTCTGGCGATGAGGACACCGTATAGGGCTAGCTGTAGCAGCTTACTTACCATCTTTGTAACACTTTTTATTGTAACTTTCCGCGTACTAGGTAACTCACTGTATAAGTTACCAGTGAGTTATTGACATGGTCTTTTCCCCCGAACGTTAATAATGGGAAGAGATTTAATGCGGCAGGACAGTATTTCTCGGTGGACTCGAAGAGGCGCAACCGACAATCGCAATTGCCTCGATAGCTCAATGCGAAAACGTACAATGATACGCTCAGGATCGACTATTGGACTCTCTTGTGGTTTTAATGAACGAATGTATTTGACCAATTCGTGAGTTCTTCCGCGCCGCAGGCCACCAACAACAGCTACTAGTATTCTCTAGAGCTTCACGAACTGCTCGGGCCTGTGGTCCCTCCCACAATAAAAGTGCTCTTCTGCAATAAGTATTCACACTTCTTTACAAGTAAGAGGATTTCACGCTAACCCAGAGGACCGCCTGCGCCGCAACTACGAGTTTCTGTCCCTTGTCCCCCACTACTTTCCCACATTCACCCCCAGGTGCACAGCATTCTACTATCGGCTATCGCACTTCAGATCGCCCACCAGCTTCCTTTTTCCTAGCTACTCTATTTCCATCGCTGCCATGCCAGAGGCTTCTGCACTAGGACCAATTGATCCTGCGTCCGTACCCCAAGGAGAGGAGGAAAAGAAAGCGCCATGGGTAGTGAGGAAGCTTGTCGGTGTAAGTCAATCGTCAGAATGATGCGATCAGCCAGATTGATTGAATGAAATGTGCCCAGTCTATGACGGGGAGGATCGTCATGTCCTCTTATGAATCCTTGCGGGCCGCCGGAACCAGCGTAGTTTGTTTATCACCGGTAAATAGTTCGCTCAGGCGTCGCACAGCCAGGGCGAATCTGATTATGTCGAAACACAGTGGGGAGACTCTTCGCCTCTTCTCATGCCATGTATCCGGTTCAGAGACTTAGTTATGCATACCGTTATAGCCGCCACCGTGAGCTGTTTGTCAAATACTTGCATCGCTCTGATTTATCAGTACAAAGGGAGGAACAGCGGCAGTAGCTGCCCCAGTCATGGATCCTATCTCAGATATCATAGTCTCTTCTTTAGGTGACACCGTACTGGTCGAAGTCGGCCTCCACACTGGCTTCGAACTAACAACCAAAGTCGCCGACGATCTTTTACTCCAGCACACTGTAAATCATATGATACCCCTCCATTCCAAGCGGCTGGAAACTACCGCGATCAAGGAGCTATTGATCACTCTCAAGTACAAGCACACTGTGGAAGATGCTAGCCTGGGTTTCTTCAGGAGCAGTGTCCATGGGTAGGGCGTTCACGTTTTGTGGCGTTCCCCAGCATCTCACGACCCGCGTTTGCTTCAGAGACAGTTCGTTATTCGCCAGTGTGAAAGACTATTTGGCGGTCGAGAAAGGGTGGTTCTCACCATACCTGTTTGCTAGCGGAAGAAGACCGATCATACCTCGGACAATGAAGCCAGACGTAGTATTCTGTCACGGACCGTTCCTATCAGGTCTGTACATTGTCACCGTGGACACGTGTTTTCTGCAATTGACGCTCCGTCAGGCGACTACAAAATAGGCGAGACTCTACTGAACGAGTCTGCTTCGACGATATCTCTGGCGCCTCTACCTCAGGTACCCGAAGCCGAAGCACATCCCAAGGAGCACCACAGCTCCTTATCCGTGAAATTACCCAATCTATCAAACATGTTCGAGCGCTCTCGAACGCCCTCTCCTGAACCCGCTCTCGCACCGCCGCCCACGCCACTGCAACCACGCCGCCTTGTCATTCTCGTCGTCGGCCTCAAGCCACATCGAACATTCTGGACTACCAGCGCACGCCCAAGCGAGAGCGTGATCCGCTACCAACTTCTCAACGGGTGTCCAGCGATCGTAGTGCCTGCGAAGGTCGGCGTGCCGTTGTTGGCCTGGGACACTTTGACACTGGAGCACTTATGGAAGGTCAAGCTGCCAGAAGAATCGGAAAGTGTGACCCAAGAATCCGGGCACGGATTCCAGGGTATCGTGAACGTGATGTCCGAATACCTGGACCTGTGCATTGACTGGGAAAGGGTTGTCTTACCCGAGGGCGAGACTAAAAATAAGAAAGATACAGTGAAAAACGCTATATCTCTTCTCGTGGCTGCTGCTGTCAGAAGTGGTAATAGCAAGGAGGTGAAGAAAGAGGTGGACAAAGAACGGAGCGGCATCGCTATTTGGCGCATCCTTTGACTTGGGGGTACCTTGTTGGCTTCGGGCCACGGATCTTCAAACATTATCATCTTGTTTACTCGCCGTCTCCCGCAAAGAAACACAGGCTATATCCCCGAGGAAACTATTAAGACATTCCTATCGTCGACAGTGCGTCATTATTGTAAACCAGGCATACCGCTATTTGCATTCATAGAATTCGAGTGCAAGACATTGTTCTGAGCAGGACGAGTCATCGGGTAGACAAGCAGTGAAACATCAAGAATCTTTTGAATAATGCGTAGGAGTCGTCGGTGTGTGTAGAAAATAAGACCTGAAACGACAGAATGCCCAATTGTCAAGGAATATATTTGGGGCTTGCATAGAGAGAAAGAAGATGATATCAAGTCCTGAAACTCCAAATTGATGTGCCCAACGCGCAGCCACTCACTGCGCGGCATATATATATTGCCGAGCGTCTATGAGAATCGCATCCTCCTCACGCTGATCTGATAAGCATTGAGGTACCGGAACGTGTTTCTCGACATGCGGAACCGATTGAGGATATGTTTTGAATACAACACATTTTGTCCACTCGAAAGAGACAAAACCAGGGGGCGAGCTCTAGGAGGGGCGACTGTCAGACGCCCAGAGACCCTGTGTACCCTGTCCCATGACAAATACAACTTCCTCTTCTTCCTCTTCCTCTCCTTCACCTTCGGCCTCGGTATCACTGGCCTTTCTAGCCTCGGGGGAACTAATATTCGGCGAGACTGACTGCACGTCCGGATTGGTCTGACTGTTTTCCACTCGACTTGCAGTTCCTTCGCTCTCAAAGGAACTCTGCATTGCTCCAGGCAGGATGAACTGCTTCCACTGGTCTGAGCCCATGCGCACCCAATCATCTCGGAGCTCAACGGATTCAGATAAGGAAAGGACGTCTTTCACTAAGTCCACGTCGGATGTGAGATGCCGAACGCGATTGAACGAGGCCAGCAGATGCACGGATATCCAGCCGAGCGAGTCCATCTAGTAGAAAAGGAGGAGTAAGACACATCATTAAAGCCCGTCTATCACTGCAAGAGTACTGATGAAACTGACCCTTTGTCTGAGAAAGAAATCTTGCTGCATATTTTGCGGACTGAGGTAATATTCGAGTTGACCGAGGAGGGATTGCCTCAGAGGATCCAATGGGAAGGATACCGCGGATATCGGGGCGGGAGTGGGCGTAAGGTTCTGAGGAATGTGTAATGGCGCAACGTATGGCGCTGCATGATAGCCCTCATAGCCAGGGACTGGTCCATAGGGAGGGATAGGAGACACGTAGTACTGAGTGTAGTCAGCCTGCGGAGGCAACTGCTGGAAGGGCGACGGCGGGGTGACAGTGTGTGCTGGTTGTCGCGTTTGTAGTACTCCTCCACCTCTTGAGTAACCTCCCCGTGAATCATGACCTCTGCCGTATCCCCTAGGGCCACCCCTTCCTCTGCGTCCTCGCTCGAAGCCGTATCCAGAACCGAACGAGTTAGAGCCTCGTCTAGGCCGAGTGCCGAGTTCTCGTACATCCGGTCTGGTCCTTTCAATCTGTCGCATACGCTCCCGCGCAAGGCGTTCATCTCGCGTAATGACGGGAGCATACCCAGTCCCGCTCATAGGTCCGAAACCATAGCCGTAGTCCTTCACCTCCCAATCATCACCCTCGGCACCATACTCTGCCTGTAGAGAAGGATCAGCCTGGAAAGGATATTGTCCAGGCGCGACAGGCCCGTTCGGAAGACCGAGAGCCGAAGTAGCAGGGGACGTCGAGGACGTCGACAGCCCAGCGGACATGGACACAGCGGCCGACACAGCCTCAGGAGCTCGCATGGGTGAAGGCTGCGAGAGCTGAGGCGAAGGCCCACGGCTCACCTGCAACGGCGCCAGCAGACCCTCGTCCGGCTCGTTGGGCAGAGTGGATCCGAATTCCCATTTTTTTTCGCGATCAGTTAGATCAATGACCTTGAATTCAACTTTATTATCATCCTTCTGTTTCTCATCATCTTTGACCTGGTCGCTCTTGTTCGTCACGTCCGACATGAACCGCCCAGGAGCGGTTTGGATTCGCTTGCGCCCTTTCGAGCTCGACTGCATTCGCGACCTAGTTGATGGTCCAGTTTCACCAGGACTCACGCCAATAGCGATGGTCCTGAAAGCCTTGATCTCGCCTCCGCCTTCATTCTGTTCGCCGCTGAAGGCCTCTTCGCCCGCCTTGGTAGGATGACCAGCCGCGTTCGGAACATCCTGAAGCACAGGCATAGGACTCGGGCTTTTACTAGTAATACTACCGAAGACAACTTCTTGCTTTCTTCCTCGTTGATTGAACTGTTGTACGTCGGATGTCCCGACCTCGCGATAGCCAGCGACCGCCTCGGACTCGCCGGGGGGCGGCGGCCTGACCATCGATGAGGGCGGGGGTGCGCTCGACTCAGTACCAGCAGGCACTTGCGCCGCTGGGTCCTGCATCGGAGGAATAGGGGACACCTGGGAACTAGCCGGATACATCTGCTGGTCCTGCCCAGGAGTGTTGCCATTCCAATAAAGATATGGCTGGCCGTATTGATACATGTATGGTTGATACATTGGATAAGGCGGTGAGCCGGGATACACTGGGGAGACGACACCAGGCTGAGGAACGAACCCGTTCGGACCGGGTATAGAATAGGGATTATGAGCAGGAGAGCCTGACACGGAATATGGATGAGAATGAGGACTGTGACCCGAATGAACTGGGAGAGACATATGAGGAAAATATCCGGGGCTGTTGGTACCCGACAGTTGCGACGAAGGGTATTGAGTAATTTGCGGAGGAGGATAGTGAACAGGAATCTCAGAGTGTGGCGAAGGGCCTCCGGACAGAATCCGCTCCGTGTTGAGGGGGGCGCCGTAGCCACTAGTGCCGGTTGGTTCTTCAGGCAAGCGTTTACCACGGGCGCTCTGCCGGGGGCTAGACTGCACACTACTAGCGAGACTTTGAACTTGTGACTGTGTGGCCGATCCGCGGGCGGAGTGTGCCCTACTCTGGCCCTGGGATGCCGGCTTGGATCCCGACGAAGAAGCGGAAGCGGAAGTTTTGGCGTTGCCGCGGAGCGCACCTTGTCGGTTGTTGACGGAGGGCTGGTTGGGAGGATGAGACGGGCCAAAGCGATTCCGGGGCGGTCGCTGAGCATCTGCAGCAGCCTGCAGCTCTTCCGCTGGTATAGGCACCCATTTTGTCTTCTCACCTGCACGACCCAGCATAGGAGTGAACGAGCGCCCGACACGGTCCGCCATCAGTATCTTGTTGCGATAAAGGGAAGAGAAAGATATGTAAGCACAATGAAGAGGTGGTGTACGTACTTTTCCGCGGTGTCACCGGCTGTGACGCCTCCTCCTGTTTCTTCTCCCCTTCTACCTTTTCGTAATCCTCCTGCGGCGTGGAATGATTGGATTTACCAACTTCCGGCCAACTCTCAGCGTCGTCCACGGAAGGCGGTAGGTTTACTGGAATTGTTGTAGGTGGCGGACGATTCCTAGGCTTGACGACGAAAGGATCGTCGTCCACGGTATCCCTTGCGATGTGTGGCGTACCGTTCATAGGCGGCAAACGCGCAGCAGATGTGGACGCTTGTATTGAACCAGACGATTTCGATAAAGGCGGACGGGAAGATGTCACGCCGTTAACATGTGCAGGTCGTGATGAAGACGCCGGAGGCTGAATGCTGTGAGATTGCGCAAGAGCCTGAGCCCTTTGCTCCTTGCGAACGTCCCATACGTTGACGGGTGGCGACTTGACGGGTGATGGCTGCAGATGCGCAGACGAAGACGACTCACCGCCTCCACTCGCTTCAGCACTCGATGGTTCAGCCGACTCCTTCATCATCTCAGGATTCATATCAACACTAGATAGCGGCGAAGAAGCCTTGGATCCGCTCGACCCCGTCCTTTCCGTGCTGGACGTGCTGGCCACAATCGAAGGTGCAGTGGTTGTCGTCGAAATAGAGTGATTTTCAGAGGCGGTCGGATGCTGCGAGGTCACAGCTTTTAGCGGCTTGCTCGTGTTCCCTTTCTTAGCACGTTCTGCGTACGAAAGCGTCTTCGAGACAGCCACAGGCGTCGAAGAAACCATTTTCACGGTGTCGAAAGCGAACTGAAAGCAGCAGGATCGTGCTGCCCAGGAATTCGAGACACAGCAAGCTTAGACGTCCACTAGACGATACTTTGACCTCTAGACGGCCCAGATAGAAGAGAATATAGAGGCTTAGAAAGCCTTTCGAGAGATACGGTGGACACGCAATTAGCGCGGTAAGGAGGACAGGCAGGCGCCACAGTAATGCTCCCGCGCCGGTCGTATACTCAGAGTTATCACTGGACTGCATGGTAACTTCGGTAAAGTGAATTCATTACTAACAACTTAGATCCATGCTAGGAATTTATGTCATGAATACATATATAAGGACCAGGAGTTTCTTTAGACCATCTACAACCGCCATATCATCCAGAAATAATATTGCCACAATTTTGAAGGCAAGTCTGATCAATCATGCTGAGCTACCGGATCACCAGACCAAACATGAATTAGGATACGCCAGTGCTATAAGGTGACCGAGGGTTCATACAACAGACTGCGGAGGACTATGGTACTTCTTTGCACCACATCTTCCAAAACGCTGCATCGTCTGCAACAGCAGGGTTCAACACTCTCGGATCGTCCCCCTTAACTAGAGGATTCTGATATGCATCCCGCCATCCATTCGACAGCTGCAAGAGGGCATCCCAACTCGCCTGACCATCCTGCCGTATAGGACTTAGAATATCGGGCGAAAGACCCGCGGCCCAGAAATCATATGTCTTAAATTTGTACGTGGTCTTGGCGCTAGGGCCCGTATCAGAGACAAGCTTCAAGCACGGAGTATCCGCAGCAAGGGAAAAGACGATACGAATAACCGGGACGTCGACTGGGTGAGATGGATCAAAGACGCCAATGCTGTATGGGTTCATTGCCCGCAGGAGCTCGATGTCGGGCGTAGTCGTGTACTTCGAGTCATTCTTGCATTGCCACATAATGACACCAATGTTCTTCGCCTCGATGTGGGATCCACAATACAGGAACGTAATTATCCCGTCATCGCTACTTTGCCTGTGCCACACAAGGCCGCCGCTCCTCGGAACATCTGCCGCACAAGATAGTCGACCTTAACTAACTTGTGTGGATGAGTCTTGATCCAATGATTGAAATATATCTTGCTGTCCGAAAACGCATCCTGGAGAACTTCCCCGTTTCTGTTACTGCCAGCGTTGTCGACCGTGCACCCCGTCGCTGAGAGTATGTTCTTATGGCCCGGTGTCGATGATTGTGGAACACAGAACAGCTTTTCCAGTAGCGCAGGGACTGTGCACCATCTTTTATGGCCGGCAGACCGACCTTGTGCGTCAGGTGGTCCGATCGCCGCATCACGAGCCATCACAAAGAGACTCGTGACTAACAATTCACCACGGTCACCCTTGTCAATGGCGAAGCCCTGAAGTACAGTCTTGAGCGCGTCTGGCGCACTGAAATTAGCTCCTTGCATTATCCAGTATGCGGCTTCAGACAGAATCGGCTTTGAAGGTGACAAGGATTTGAGACTATCATCAAGGCTGAGATAGATTCTCATATGTCGATTGATCTATCGCAGTTCCTCTAACGTGGTCATGAATTCGATTGGTAGTCGCTGGGCCAGGCAAGCCAGTATCTGAGCTGACGAAAGGTCCTGCCAGCGCCCCTCGTAATCAACTCCACCGAGGAGCTTGTGAGCGGCAAACTCGGCCATCGAGGATTTGATGTTGTCATCACCACAGTCATACCGGCCACCCATCTATGTAAAGACAGAGTTAAGATTAGTTTCACCCTCCGAAATATACTGGTACATACAACGGACGACCACAGTGACAGAGGTGCTCAATGCTCGTGATCCTCTCGACAGTCGGAATGTCTTGTTTCAAAGAAACTTTGATCGCCAGATGGTCAAATCCCACATTTGTAAATGGGTGAATGAACTCGAAGCCAAACGCTGAGACGCGAGAAGAGGTAGACCTGGTGGATACCAGAGCCTTGATTTTACTCCTCGTAGACAAGAAAGGGGAGAACAGTGGCTCGATGTCGCCCGTCGTAGTCAGAAAGAGGGAGAACAGCGATAACTTAGAGTATGTCCGTAGAACACGTCGTAGTTCATATCGCATGGACTCCGTCAACAATTGTGCCTCATCGAACTCCAGAATGACTAGAGGTGCGGAAGAAGATTCTTGCGGTTCGAGCGATCGAAGGAGGTCTGCAAGCTTTTGAAATGCTTGAAGTGGAGCATAGACATCTGAAGTGGAAGAAGAAGGACCCCTTGATTCTGGACTCTAGCATAACCTTAGCGTTGGCTCAGACGTGGTGAGAATGCAGGGATATACCTCTTTAGCACGCTTCACGACTGCTCCGTAAAATTTAATTCGTGAAGCTCCGTGCTTCTTCCTAGTCATCTCAGCCGTCATATACTCCCTAAATTGCTCTGCTACCGTTTTGGCGACATCTCGTCGGATCTCGGTCTCCAGCACATGAAGAGTCTGTTCAAAGAGTGCTTGTAGAAAATCGCCCATGCGAATGCCGAGATCCTCAGGTCTACCAGGAGCACCAAGGTGATCGGCAGCATTGTAATCGGGAGGAGGGAAGCCTATCACGTATGTAAGGAATCGAAGCAATGGACATTACCAGTTATTCATACCATGCGACCCACTATTCCTCAGATTCATTGGTATTACGAGGGTCACCGACATATTTCGTATTCCACGACTGTTAGAGAGCTATTAGACGCATGAGCAAGTATATAGCGTTGTGGCGGCTGAGCAAACCCACCGGTGTATTGCGATTCGGACTCGGCTACTGTAACAGCTCTTCTGGTTAAACCAAAAATCTCGGACAAAAAGTACCAGATGTAATGCGTTGAGGACGGAGGGTTTCTAAAGATCCTTGAGATGCAGGATACGGTGAAATCAAGAGGAAACGTACTTAAGCGTCTGAGACTCTTGAAGGACCCCTGAGCTATAGATTCTTTAATCAGAGCGGACAGAGCCAGCCTCGAGTCATCCACTAGCAAGACGAAGGCATCAGCGAGAAGGATATAGTTTTTGGGATCCTCGTTGGCAAATGGTCCAAGAAAGGACGTTCATAAGGACCATCACAGGATCAGGATTGTGGAGACACTTCTCCCTCACTTCTGCGTCCAACTCTTCATGATTGTAACCCAGTCCATCATCCACCAACTCAAGATCTGTTTCGATTTTGGGGCGAACGGGAGGGAGCTGGGGAGACGGACTACTAGCGGCGGACCGTTTAAGCCTCGAACTCGTATTGGACATTTGCGCAACTGCGTGAGCTCGAGACTTGACGCATGAATACTCCTATGCACTTTTCAGACCTAGTACCTTTCAGAGTTTTGGGCCTAAGAGTAAACGAGAACCTCTGAAGTGCAGCGACGCTGAGGTGTGGCGTGACCTTTTGGAGTTCAAAGCTGGGGACTGCTGGGGACTGCTGGGGAACTTGAAGTGGAGAAAATTTATGTGCTGCAACTGGAAAGACGCATTGTATACACACTTACATTGAGTGAAACTATTTTATTGGGATGTGCAAGTCTTACCGTGACCGATAAATGATTTCATCAGATGTTCATCGTGAGCGCTAGCCGTCACGGTGACAGTCCAGATTTCGGAGAAATAGCCGCCATCTTCAGCATCGATGTCCCCAGAGAAGAAGGCTACGCTCCATCTAGTCTATGTCCACGGATTCCAAGGTTAGTGTAATGCCTTCATCGATAGGACTGACGAGACATGGAATGAATGAAGGGGATCATACGTCCTTCCAGGCGTTTCCAACCGATCTGCACAACAATCTCCTGAAGAAGCTGCCAGAGTACATCTCTCTGGACAGTTGCCTGTATCCAACGTATAAGAGCAGAAAACATATTAGCTATGTTGCACTGAATTTCCTCAGATGGTGGCGAACTTCCGTGCTCTTGAAACGGAATTTTTCTTGACATCTCTCAGGCTCAATACGCTGGATCCAGGACCAGTGATCCTCCTTGCGCATTCCATGGGAGGATTGCTAGCCGTTGAAGCGGCCACAACCCCAAAGCCGCAGTCCAAGCGGATCAAGGCCATCGTTGCTTTTGATGTGCCGTATCTCTCGATGCATCCTCACGTTGTCATCAGTGGAATAGCATCTCTATTTCCGAAGGACGACGAGAAGCATAAAACGGAGAAAGAGCTGAATGACAAAGACCGTGTAAATTTTGTAGATCGTAGTGTCCTCGGAGACGATCATCTCTCCCCACTGCCGTCTCCGTCTGGGACACCCAGATCAGACGACACATCATCCCTGACGTGTAAGTTCTTCGCGCACTAGCGACAATCTCTTAACTTAGGGACACTTCCTAGCTCGGACGTCTTCATCTCCGAGCTTATCACCGACCAGCTCGTCACGAAATCCACTAGACATGCTAGACAAAGTATCCGCCTTCGTCACCAAGCACGCAGACGAACCGATGATCAAGTTCCTCCGCAAACACTCCGACGAGCCCTTTAGTGCGATGCGCTCCTGGGTTGTCGAGCACTTTCAGTTTGGACAATGCATGTTCGACCCCGTGGGCCTGCGCGACCGCTACCGCGCTCTGGAAACCTGGAACGGTCTTTGGGTCAACTACTGGACAGAGACCGTTCCCAAACCAGGTGTTCCTCCGCCGACGGAGGCTTCAAAGGAGAATGAGGATGCAGCGCTTGAGTTGACAACTGCAGAAATCGGTGGGCTGTCGTCAGAGCTGGGAGATGAAGCCGCTCCTCTCACTAAAGAGACAGAGATGGCCCGCACGAAGCAACTCCAAAAGGCAGAGAAGGAATTGAAGAAGCAAAGAGAGAGGGAGCGTAAGGCTATGGAGCCCCGTCCTGCGCGACATTTCATCGTGCTTCCCGGGGCCTTTAATGGAAAGGCGCGGCACAAGTGGTTGAAGGTACCGATTGCCGGTGCAGAGGACGAAGTGCAGGCACACTGCGGGCTGTTCATTAGAGGTACTAACTTGGAGTATGATAGTTTCGTGGACAGGGTTGGCGACCTGCTAAAGTCGTGGTACCCCTTGATAGACTTTTCTGATTGACTGGCCGTAGTTGCCGGTGAGTGGCTACAAAGGCGGAGGACAGACGGCAATGAGATTTGGATATTCTATGCTGTGTGGCAGAGACGGAGCTTGCAACAGTGAAGCACGTGCACACATTTGAAGATACGGAGGCTTTTCGTTGTAGAGATTTCGGCCCCGAGGTCTCTTAGACTCGTAGTGCACGAACAGTCAGTAATGTATTCTATGGCAGCTAAGCCATCCCACCGCCCTCCTTCCTCCGCCAATTCTCCCCCTTCCGCACTCGTACATAACATCACACAACCTCTCATAGACGCTTGCTAGCCGTAGAGACTGGACACGAGTTTAATATTGGCCAGTTACAATAGTATCCGGCACGGGCACAGTATAATTCGCGTAGCAGTCATAATTGTAATCGACCTCCGCGATACGCTGCTTGTAAGCGGAGATGAAGGTAGACAGCGCACAGGCCATTAGGATCCTCGAGACATCCTTGAATACCATTCAGAGGTAGTACAGCGTCGCTCAAGATCCATCGAATATGCGTTGATACGTTCGTTGCGGGACAGGAAAGTACCTGGCCGACAAGGTTCAAACCAAATAGAGAAATCTGACTGACGATATATGACTGTATATATCGTCAACATCAGAGGGTCGAATAGCTCGCCAGATGTGATCGGTCGGCAAAGGCCCAGTCCGAACGAAACTCGTCATGTTCATGGACGTCAAGACTGACGGACGATGAGAAAAACTCTTTCATTAAAGGTAATGAACTTACTCACAGAAATAACTGTATCGTGAGTGGCATCAACATAGATCAGTTGGTTGAGGGGAAAGTAACGGGGTTAGAGTTCAGAGTGACATTCGTCTCCACGAAAGGTTCCGTCATTCGTGTTTGCGTCAGGCGTGCGTGCCAGGCGGCGAAGTTGATTCAAAACGATCACAAGATGTTTTCAGCTAATTATAATAGCGACACATTACAGAACATACACAGAGTTGAGCATGAGATCTGGGCTCCGGTGGCAACATCTTAGCACGGAAGCAATCAAATTGAAGACTATTCGTACCTTCCGATGTGGTCCGGAAAACAGGCAACTGCATGAAGCCTTTCAGAAGCTGTCCATATTTGACCCTGAATCCTACTCCCAGGTCACACCTGCTCGGAGCGATCAGGAGTACGCGACAGACAAATCGTAGCAACGACTCACATTTGCTCATGACCGAAAGGAGTAAGGATCTCAGGACAACTTGTACTCCCAAGTGGCCAAAAAGGCCAGAGGGTCAGATGCATTGGCCCATAGCTGACAGACGCGTGAAGCTTCGTCATAAAGTTTGCAGGGCCAGAGCTCGAAGTTGGGTAACGTGGAGGAGGTGTACTTCGTTGATGCTGTAGCCGGACGGAATTTGTGGCGACGCACAAGGCAGACCTTGCGCTTCAGCAGATACGGAGTACCAAGGAGATAAATTGCCCTAGTACCTCAAATCGAGGTGTCTTCATTGCGCGCGACAAATGGCGGGGGATTAGGGGAACACGAGGGAGTAGCCAAGGACTTTGATGAACAACGCCGTGTTAAGACGTGCAACTCGGTTAGCAGAGACAGTACAGTGCGCTCACCTGAGGAAGAGTATGTGTCGGGCGTTGCATCTGAGGGAATAGTAGAGGCGGGGCGATGTACAATATTAAGTCGGCTCTGATACTAGCGCGAACCTTCGACATTTTTGTCAAACCTTCACACGCCACGCCGTCTTTGTAGCACATTCATCTTATCGAACACAGTCTTCGTTTCACACCTGTCGTTCCATTTGCACCTATAACTCGACCAACTCGTTGTTTGTAAATGATCTGTTCACATCCCGCTCCTTCTGCTCTCAATAACATCGTGGTCCTGCCCTTGTTCCGTGTCTCTTGAGCTGAGCGTCATGGCCCTACCATACTACTCAGGAGGATTAATAGGTTCCGAAGCCGCCTACATCGCCGGACAGGGGAGTGTTGACATACATTTCACTGACTGGAGTACGCCCCTCTCGCCCCTCTCGCCTCTTGTACCTGAGAAGATACGTCAACATGCAGTCTGCTTGGGTCTTGGCCTGACCGTTATCTTCTATGAGAGCCCCAACTCCCTACCACCCCCAGGCCTCGTACCGGGAACCAACATACCCAACCGCCACTATCCGCATCTTGTCGCAGAGCATCCAATGCCGGTGCCAACAACTTTGCCTTACTGTGCTGTCCTCATTCTCGGTGGTGCGTAGACCTTTTCCATTTCCATCTTCTATTGGTAATTGAAGCTTATACCTTGTGCCACCAAAATGAAATCATGCTACAGTCCCGGACAGGTAAAGACAACAAACTTGTTTCCGGCTGAGCCAGAGTTATTTACGTGAAACCGACCTCGGATTTGGCCTCAGAGAGGTTAAAAACGTCCAAAAATGGTGTCACTGATTTTTTCCCATGACATTTTGATATGGCCAAAATTTTGGGCCATTTCAACGGCATTATATACCCTTACCGGGCCTCCCGGGTCTGACCGGGACTGTCTGTGACCTGTAGATCCTTGCAAAGAATTGTCTCTGGTCCTTCCTGGGCCGATATCACCTAAAATTTACAACACATGTTAGTCAGATTTCCATATCTGGCCTGAACTTGGAAGAGTGATTATGGCATATCGGCCCGTCCGATTATTAGATTTAAGCCAGATTCAGACTCAGCTCATCAAAAGGAGTCGATTGGCATATTTTTCGTATTTTTCCCGATTTATTTTGTATACGGCCAAATTTTCGGCCTATCCCGACCCATTATTGGGGGTTACAGGGGGTTTACGAGAAATCGGCTCGTAACAATCACTTCCTTAGTGTCCAAATCACTCATTTCTGCAATAAAAATGAGGTTCCCACGGCCGTTGGGGTTGGGAAAATCCGGTCACCGAATTTGTTGTCTTTGCTTGTCCGGGACTGTATAAGCTTCCTGGCCTTACTGATGCTCTTCGAAGTGACTGATGTTCACCACGCTTTCCGTATCCATTCCGAAGATGACTTTCGACGAGTCTTGCCTGATTACCAGTGCTCCGTACATATTCATGTCTTACTGGTGCATCTTCTCGACTTTGCGAGTCTCTAACGCTGAGTTCCGGATTCAGGATTGCGTCCCTCATACTCGAGACTATCCTTTTTGGCTTGACTTCGATGAAACTCGTTTTCCAGACTATTCAACGTGGCATGAACGAGAAATAAGTTCTCTACGTATTCTTCCGGAGATGGGACATGGGCTTTCGCCTTGATTTTTGATATGCTTGCGGACACCCTGCCCCGAACTTGGCGTACTAATCGTCATATTGCAGTAATTATGCTTTTGAATACCCCATGTATCAACTTAACCACATACCCCTTGCTGGAATTTCCTATTTGTGAGTGAACTTCGCCATCGCTGTCTGTGCCGGGTAATGAGCCACTTGGGACCTGTCCATCGTGTCCTCAATTGCCGTACGTCTTTCTTTGATCTCTCGTCTGCGCTCATCGCAGTCCCACTGCCCTTTCTTCCAAAGCTCCCGTGTTCTCCTCAACCCTCGCCGCTTGGGCACCCATGCGCCTGACACCAGCTTCTCCTTCGTAACCAGCATCCAGTGCGACCTCGCTAATCAGAACCCTTCATACTACAGTACGCGCTCTACAACACTACTTACAACAAACGCTGACTTCCCAAGAAGACTCCGAGCTCTCTGACCTGTCTGGGAGCTCTGTGCCAAAGACCGACGATACCTTCCACCGGCTCTCATCTCCCCCGTCCGGCCGCAACCATTCTAGTCGAGTGCAACCGCGTGGCACTACATCACCTAGCTTCCGCTGACTCTCCGTGCCAGCTAATCGTATCAGCTTGTCCACTGCCTTTCTCTTATCTTGCAACACGAGCGCTAGCAGATAAATAAACATTACTGGCACACCGCGTCCGAATGCATGCGCTAGCTTGATAACTATAAATACCCCCGGTCTTTGTCGCCCAGTAGATCTTGACAAGACAACGTTGAGGACAAGAAGGCCGAGTTACAGTATTAAGCCTGTACCTCTGAGGTTCGCGCGGAGCACCATTTCCTGAACTGTGAAGATGCATCAGCGACACCACACGTAAGATGGCAACAAGAGTCTTTACCGTCGAGGAGGATCTTTGTTGTCGCCTCAATATCCTTTCGGGGAGATAAACTCAAGGTGAGGACAAAGATAGCGTGATTACAACATGATAAGGGAGCGTACCACGACGGATGTGAAGTGAGAATAGAAACCCCTCTTCTGGGGCGAGTGGTCCTTATGAATTTGCGCGAACTTTCTCCGCAGATCTGTATGTCATTCCGGGTGCATCAGTATCAGACGCACGCAGCAAGCTTAATTGCGGTTGTGGTTGCCAGCACAACGGCACTCACACGTCGAGGTGCTCTCGAAATCGTTCGGGCGGTCGCCGTACGAGACGATGTACTTAGCGAGCTTGATCCCTGCAGCGAGCTTGCGCTGCAGGATGTCGCATTTGTTGAGGAAGAGGATAATGTTCGTCTTGGCCAGTAAAGGATTGGAGATGATGGATTTCCAAAGGAGGACGGAGTCTTCCTGTTGAAGTTAAAGCGGTAGATGGTCAATGAAACACTGTAAAGGGGAGAGTGAAAAGTACTTGCCAGGCGGTTCACGGAAGGGTCCTCTTCCAGGACTTGGTCGAAACAGCTGATGGGGGCCAGGAAAATGATGGCGTCCATGTCGTCAAAGAAGGGTACCCAAGCGGCTGTGTCAAGGGTTCGTCAACACGGAACCTATGTCCGCCTAGATAAATGCATACCTCTCTGAAAGATGTACGAGCAATTCGCTTCATACAGTTACAGAAAGAGCGGACCAGACCGACTTACACAAGATCTCTGGCCACCGACGTCGTATATGCGCCAGTCACGACTGATTGTGTTGCCAACTAGGCTCATAAGTTTGGGTAGGCAGTGCAGAGTGCGCATACACTCACCTGCCTTGACTGTAAACCGGTATTCTGTTACCCCAAGTGTTTTGATCCTGGCCCGGACAATGTCCTCTTGATTACAACAGCGCAATCAGCACGCCACATCTAAATGATTTTCCTATGACATACCATCCGTAGGCATGTACCGCAGCTCCGTTACTCGATCCAACGAATCGAGGTAGCTGCGACCGCACGGTAAATCCAGGCCTAAACCAGATGGATACGCTACAACTCACAATCCCGGGAGCTCCTCCAGCCTCAACTTTTCCCGCTCCAGCAGTTTACGCACAATCGGATCGTTCCACAGACGTATCATATCTTCACTACACGCCTGCAGGACCTGCGACGGCTCGTCCGGCTCGAGGCCATCATCTTGAACATCAGTACTCTTCCTCTCCTCACCGCTCCACAGCCTGCTGAACTTCGTGCCCAACGCCCTCGAACTCAGCGCAATCTCCTTCATGCCCTTCTTCTGGCGGTCGGGAAAGGGAATGTTCGTCAGGGAAGTGAGGTGCTGGCCGCCGAACACAGATGAGCCTTCGGGGTCCAATTTGCGCAGGAGGACGTCTTCGATTTGCAGGAGGGGAGAGAGCTTCATTTTCAGCAGGAGCAGTTCGGGCGTGAGGCGGGGCATTTCGGGGTCGTAAGGGACGTCGGGGGCGTCGACGGGTTTGAGGCGTGGGGACACGGTGGGGGAGGTCGTCGCGGCCTGCACTTCTGCCATAGCTTCGAGGATGAGGCGGAAGGACCGAACGATGTTGAGATGGATTACTGTCCGCCATTGCGCCCGGTCTGCACGGAAGGCCTAATTGTTCGGTTTGAGCGTGGATGCTGTACCACCACGCGCACATACGCACCTTTCTTGAGTTCATGAGCTGGAAGTCTGAGAAGACTGTTAGCGGAGGCTGCGGCTCTAGAGTATGGGTGCTCACTCTTGAGAGTCGTTGATTTCCCTGCCAGTCCAGGAATGTTAGACATTGGTAAATGCGCAAAAAAAATACATGATCCACCTGATTCACTTTGACCTTCGCAGCCAAAGTCAGCATACAGATATATATGGCTTTCAGATATTCTGCGTACCTAGCAAGAGGACCTTGACGCATCTCTCCCGTTTCTGTTCTGCCCTCTGGCGGTTAATCTCTTCGTCGATTGCATCGGAGACTCGCTTCGCGTCCTCCTCGTTGCGCAAGCGTGCTTCACGTTGGACTATCGTCTCGTTCGCTGGTGGCGACACGAACTCCGAAAACGGGTCGTCCGACATTGAGACTCTAACAGGCATTATAGGTACGGTCGTGATCGCTAATGCGGACAGAGAGAAAACTGACCAGGGGAAGAAAGGTGGCGTCAGTAATACGGACGGGGAGGAGAAGGCAGTTTGCCATAAGGTTCAATAAAGGAGGGCCGTAAGAGGAATCCCGGAGTCTGGAAACTCACCTGCTTCGGGCGTCTCTCTAGATCTGATACCCAACTATGGCACCCGTCCAACCAAGAATAATACGCTGGTGGCAGTTCCCTGTCGCACAATCTCCTCAACGTCGGTACTGTCAGCTTGGCACAGAGGACATCGTCGTGCCAATTAACGTCGCACTTATACGTTCCTTCTGCATCGCGGCCACACGCGAAAGTGCGTACGATGGCGGAGTATCGGAAGCAAAGAAGCCTTTATCGCCCTGACAGAACGCATCCTTTTCGGTTGTTCGCAGGGTCGGCGCAACCACATCAAACCGAACTTCGGCTACCGTTACTTCCCGTTATGCCCTCGACATGATGCATTATGCTCATGACTGCTCTGGATCCGCCAGGGCATCATATGAGCCAACTCTGGTGCTTCCAGGACAGAATTCCGGCATTCGCAGGTAATATACATGGAGAAATGGACTCCAGAAAATACCTGGCGCAAAAATATCTGGGAGCACGCTGTTCCACTGCCGACGGATACAAAGGTCCCGTAGTACGGTCCTCCCTCGCAAGTTACAACATATCATGATGTATGGTACAGGCTGATCGCTAAATAGCACCCGTATTTTCACATGTGCTCCTCATGCGAAATGGCTACATAGCCTCGTTTCCAACCTCTATTAAACACAGAGTGACTCCGGGGATAAGACTTTCCTGGACCCGTAACTGTCATTGTCATGATATTTTCATCGTCGGTGGGTATCATGGGAGGGTAATCACCTTCCGTCACTCTTGCTATCGTTGCTCTGGCTAACCGCATCAAATACTGCATCAATTATTGACACGTACACACATGACCAGTCACTACCCCAAGCGTTCTGTTTGACGGTCGTGAGTACAGATGGGCTGGTTGCTACGACCGTGGCCTTGAGCCCGCCTGTCGTACTCAACATCCCAGACTTGGAAGTAGTACTTCTCTGCGCACAGGCCTGCGATTTTGTACAGTGTTAGCGCTCCTACGTAGGAGATCAAAGGGACTGAAAGAATGTAGACGTGCCATGGGTCTCGGAGCCAACTTACACCCGCGGGCTTGCTCTTCGATCAATATGTTTGTTTGCCAATCACTCTATTCTTGCACCGGATTTCGGGCCCGCGCTCCTCATGATCATCTTACTAGTCGAATCCGCGGTGTGGCGCCCGCTGTATAACCTACTTAACCTACCTAAAAATTTACCTGAATCAAAGTTATGGAGCAACTGGACCCACCGTGTCTAGACGCTCATCCAGCACCCAATGCAATGACCCTGACGACAACGGATTAGTGCCGTACCATTCTACACAGCACTCATTGACGGTCGGCGTTGAACACATATTGTAAAGTCCGAGGGCTCACCCGGAGTTCGGACGATAGGTTCCCCGTTGCAGTCCAGAGTCCAGTTCAAACATGACATTAACGTTTGAACCTTACGATTTAGTGTAATGTCCCTCGACAAGACATCGATGCAATTCGAGATACCCATGGCGATACCGAATTCGCGTAGCACGTTCGAACGTCGTACCGACGCATTGCCGATGACCATCTCAAATAGAGATTTCACAGTATTCAATCAGTGAGGCCAAAAAACCATTATCATGGGTATCAAAACGAGATCGAGTTACTTAGCTCAGATGTCAGAGGTTGTGTGACATCAGAGATGGTTCGAGTGCAGGTACCATCGGTGAATCTCAAGAGGAACTGTTCACGGCAACTCAGCAGTTCGACGGACCCATCCAAAAGTCAAATCCCTACCAGAAGCACAATTTAATTCGGACTTTAAGAGAAAGAGAAGACGCATACCATCAATCATGCTAGATCCACGCAGAACTCTCCGTCTTAATCATCTTCGAACGCAATTGACTCGGGGCACTCGGGCGATATCCTAAGGCTATGTCATATATGTTAACTAATGCCCCAAGGTTTATATGACAGCATAAATAGCAACGCACAGGCACCAACTCAGTACAGAGTGCTCCGCGGAGATATAGCGTGTCAGTTAGGCTCTACAATCCGCAGACGATGCAAAACGGATATCGTGACAAAGTTCTGTCATGTAGTATATACATCGACGACAGTCCACAGCGGCGACCTTGCAGTGTGCAGCAGACGGCTGGCGAAGGCACATTCAGATACATACCTATATAGCCAAAATCGCCGTACTAGCATGCTGACCTCTGACCTGTTTCATGTTCGAAGGGCCGGTGCATCGATCGGGCTGCCTGGACTGCGTTAGTCACACTAGCATGAAAGCCCAGTCGAGCAGAGCCGGAACAACTCGACCTTTCGAAACATACTTGGCTTGACCTCAAGCCAGCTGCGCCAGCAGGCCACCTAGATGTTAAATGGGATTAACACATCTCTGGCATGAGATTGTGGTTCGGCAGAATTCCAATCCCCAACAGGAAAGCCTAGAAGTCATTTCATTGCTCTGTATCCCGGCCGAGTGTCGCAAGTACTGGTACTGTACGATCGTTCAGCACACGCAGCCACTGTTTCACGATCTCAAGCCGCTGGACGTGCTAGCTGACCTCGACGAAAGGAGGACAGGGCACGGAGGGGCTGACGCATTGCGCCTCAATCTGGCCGATACAGTGGCGTTTCCGTCCATCGAGATCCTCGTCCCGCAGCCGAGCTGCCCAAGCCGACCGCTGCGGTGCCAATGAAAGGAGCATACCAACTCGCAGGCACGGTGAAACACCGCAAGCGTGAAAATAAGGAGCAGAGGCCACAACACCGAGACATAGAAGTAAATTTCTTGCTGCGGCCGGAGCTGGGCAAAATCATTTTCGGGTTAGGAACACTCAAACACCCATAAATTTCCGGCTTGTGCCGAGCTAACGTTCAGTATAAAGTCGGGAGAAGTTCCGAATGGAGTAAATGGCCGGTGCTCGTGTGGCCGGACAGCAACAGCATCGCGCATGGGCGGCAGACGAAATCAGGACCAAACACATCTCCCAAGTCGCCCTGTGTGGGCGGTAGTGCGACATCGTCGGCGCGCGGAGGAACGGAGGCCTAAGGTCAGAGAATACTAGTCATCGCATCGGATCGCGCCGGACGGGCTGAGTGATAGAGGGACAGAGTCAAAAAGACAGCACTACCATTTTAGACTTGACGCAGTGGCGACGGGCACTGGACGAACAACATTGCAGCATGGGTTAGGTGTGTTGTCCAAGCTGAGAGCTATAGCCCTAACAATGTTGGAAGCTGTTCACTATGCTCCGTATTTAGTACTTGGCTGTCCAGAGATATGCTATCCTGTTTTGGTAAGGTGCAGGCCAGGACGGGGAGCGGAACGATTTTCAGGCAAAGGTAGTATGAAGATCCAGAGATGGCAGGCTGTAACAATTGCGCGATTGGGGATTGGAGGCCGTGTATCGGGTCGTGTCGGCCAGCAGCTGTAAACGTAGGTGGTGCTGCGAGCTGCTCCGACGGCTAGATCGAGGAAACGCCAAACTTCGGAAAGAGTAGAACTTGTCCCTGTGAGAGGTAATGAATGCCAAATGGAACGCCCGGAGAAGCGATCCGTACGGGCGCCAGAAGACGGAATTGCCCCGAGCGAGTGATGCATGCACCGCCGTCTGGTACTACAAGGGGTGCTTATTGAGGGACAGCGTTGGCCCAACAAGGTTGCACAAAGTGGAGAAAGACGGCCATCTTGACCTCTAGGGCATAGATTTGATGCTAGCTGGAGGTTTCCGCCATCCACGGACAGATAACGTCTCTGAGATATTTGCCACTACAAGCAGCTTTGCGAACCCGCGCATCGGGCAGCAGTAGAGGTGGGCAGGTACTTGGAAAAGGATCCGTACGCACCGGGACGACGCTGGAGCCATAGATGGCAATTGTTCGCGATTGATGGAGTGATGGACATATACGGAGGAGAGCGGGCACGACAGACGAATGCTGGAACAGCACGGATACCGCCACAAAGCGCTAGTAGTAGTAAGCTAGGCGCAGTCGTATATGGCTACAAGACTAGTTGGGCTCCGACTACCACGAAACGTTTCTTGACGGTGGGAGTCCGGCGAGGTCGGACTAAGGTTCCTCACAATAAGTGATTAAGTGATTCATGACTTGGTATCCTTGTCCGTGCAAAGCAACCAAGTACGACTTGTAGTTTGATTGTGGGCGCATCGCCAACTCACTTTGAGTAGATATCGGGATGATGGTAGCAGCATGTTAACCGCCACATCTCGGGATTCCCCCGCAGTTTCCCGGCCACACGACAAACACGCGGTGCTTAGTCAGCAATCTCTCCTCACGGATCTGCCAGCAATCTGCCACCAGAATATCTGTTAGTGAAATCCCGAGGAGCATGGACCATGGGCGGGTTTATAAATTGCTTGTATTCTGGGCCTATCTTCCCCACTGACCGCCCTTCAAATCTTTCGTCATGCAATCGCTTTGGCTCTCCCTGCCCACCGAGATGAAGCTGGCCGTCATAGACCTCCTGGAGGTCGAGCAAGCCAAGACACTCGCATTCGTGAGCCATGAGATGCGCAAGTTATGTGCGTCGAATATATTTCAGGTGAGTACAGTCTCGAGGATATGGAGACCTGCTGTTGACCCAGATATTGCAGAATGTGATTCTCAAGAACCATGAGGATCTAACCTGCTTCCTGCGGGACGTCCCCGCCTCCTATTACCCGTTTATTCGCCGTCTGGATGTCTGTACAAGATCCGCAGAAGATCGGTCATTCGTCGGCACTATTACTGCCACGAGGACAGAGGCGATGACCACCCTCCTCAGTCACTGTACGCATGTCGAGCGCCTACTGCTCCGGCTCGAAGGATCTTTGGCCAAGGACGTCATACCCATCTTTACCTCCCTGCTATCCCTCAAGGAACTGTCCATTCAGAACTGCGGTGATGAAGACACGACTCCAATGTATGTTTCATACTTTGCATGACAGACTCATATTCTGAGCTTGCTCCACAGAAGCGAGCGCTTCGTCGTCTCAATTGCAGCATCCGTGCCAAGGCTGGAAGAGCTCTCCCTGTCTCGCATCTCCCGTTCTCAAATGCACGCCCGGGAGCTGATCGGTGCTGCGCCGTTCGTTCCTTTGGTGAGGGGAGACGAGGATATCGAAGACCACCCGCTGCTCGGCTCCGAGCTATCTCTCCCATCTCTCATGCGCATCCCGACGCTGCGCAAGCTCGTCATCCGCGACACCCACCTTGGCGATCCTCGCTGGGCGACTGCCCCCGTTGCATGTCCCCTCGAGATCCTAGACCTCGGCAGCTCCTACCACGAGACTGAGGAGTTTAATCGGCTCTGCACGGAGCGTATCATCCAGAACGTCGGCGCGACTATCGACGAGTTCACACTCAACACTTCGTTTGGCTCATCCGAGGCCTCCACGTCCGTCGCCCGACCCGCGCAGCCAACGCTGAAGAAGCTCCGCAAACTGCACCTCACGCCGCTCGTCCCTGTGGACGACGTCGTCGACACGCTGACGACGCTCGGCAGCTCGCCCATCGAGCGCATCTCCGTGCAATGCTTCGAATACGACGTCGCGGACGTGTGCACAGCTCTCCAGGACTTCCTCGCCCTGCGGCAGGAGCGCGCGGACAGCGGGTTCTATACCCAGCTCCACGAGATCTGCGTTACCATCACCGAGAGCCTCGACACACCTGCTCTCGGTGCATGCGCGATCCCTTGTGGCTGCTCTGACGTCGACGCGGCGGTGCGTCTGCAAGAGTACTGCCGCGATCTTCTCAGCCAGGGTATCATTGATGATGCCGACTTTGACTGCAAAGTGGCAGGCGATGCAGCGATGGACAAGTCTGGATTCGATTGGTTGTGAGTGATGTATAGGAATATACCGCCTCGGACTACTTCTATTTTTATATGTATCATTATGGGATGGATATTTTTAGGCTGTAAGAGTACTGCTATCATATCTGTATTGCACGCTGATATCATGATCCCGGAGTGTATCTCGGAGTGGTCACCGCCTCGCAGCCAGTGTCCATCATCCCGGGCTTTTATCGCGCGTCCTAGCTGGATGCTGTAAGATGTGATTTGCATGAGATGATCCAAGGAAGCCATATGCATCGCCTTGTCCATTACACTATACTAACTAACATACAATTCGTTCTACGCGCTGATGGCTCCAAACAGTTCTAAACGATGGTATCAAAATAAGTAATAGTCTGCTAACATCACTGTTGTACCAGAATCATAACGTTAATACCGGACAGAGTACGGGTCCCGTGCGGGATTTGCTGCCACCAGCGGCGTGTCGGAATCCACGCTCGAGACGCTTGCATTGCTGTCACTGCGCGCCAAAGCCAGGGAGCGCCGTTCCGGCACCGACTCCTTTTCCTCCTGCGCGGAAGTCATCACGAAGGGTGTGATGCCGACCGCTGCGGGCGACGAGAGGTCGAGGGACTTGCGCGGCGTGGCGAAGCTGGGCAAAGTGTCGGTGTCAGGTAGACGCTGCTTCGTCGTTACTAGGAGGATCACGTTGACGAATCCTGAATATTATATTATATGTAGCGTGAGCTCAGGATAAGGCAGGTAGGAAAAGTGGTCGGCGCACCGTTGAGGTTGAAAATCACATCGCAAAGGATGGTGGCCCAGTTCGGAACCCGCATGGCAAATTCGGTCATACGGGCCAACGCGATTGGAAGCAGAAGGAGGCTGTACGCTATCTGGGTGCGGGAGGTATATATCAGGTCGAGCTCCGTGGCAATATGATATTGACTCACGGGATACCATACCATGTGTGCGGCGACGCGCACCATGGCAGAGTCGATCATATCCCTGGTGATGGCTAGCTGCCAGCTTTCGCCTCTGGGCACCCATCGTAGGCGCCACTTCCCTTCGCTCTTGACGAGGTTCCCGCGGACGCGCAGGAGAGTCGCGGTGTACATGAAGAAGCCAATGCCCGCCGCGAAGAACTCCTATGTGCCGTGAACGAGAAAGATCAGCTGGCTATGGTGTTGTAGCCGAACGGCGAAGACTCACGAAGAAATACTCGAGGAAGAACTGCTCGCGAGGGTAGTTTGGAGTAATCCAGCACCTATAACAGTCTCCTGTTGGTTTCCTAGAGAGTGCATATGAAGTGCAGTCTCACCAGAGGCCTGATACGCCAAAGTATGGACCATTTTTGCTGTTTGCGATGACTGTCGGACCGAGAGAGGCGATGAAAAAAACAATGGACCATCCGAAAGTGAGTGTAAGGTACAGTCCAGTCTTCGTCGTCTTCCACCGAAGGAACAGCAGGTGGAAGAGATGGGCAGCAACCACAAATGCCCTGAGACGGGTGTGATGAGGCTTAAATATGTCTTTAAAATCAGTACAAGACCACATACCACATAGCGGTGGCAATATTGCCGACGTGCTTCAGGACACCTAATCAGACCCATCACGGCTGAATCAACACAGATACTGAGACGTGCACAGTCATTACCGTACCTTGTACGACACAAAAGCTATCCCCGAAGACATATCCGCGCTGCACCCATTTTGCATTCATGACAGTGCCGAAGGACTGCACAAAATTGGCCATTAGAAGAGAAATAAAGTACGGTCGGATATGCGTGTCCTCTCTTGCCAGTGTACGAGTTGCTCCCGTCTTTAGTTCAATCAAAATGAGGCATTGTATCACATTATATCGCGGTGGCAGTGTTACTCACCGCAAACGCGACGAGGATGGCCAAGATAGAGAGCGCTCCAGCAACAATGGTAGCCTTGTCATATTCATATGAGCCTTGGAATTCGAGAAACTCCCAAGAGATTAAAATATGTACTCACAACCACACCCGCCGGTTCATAGTATGTATACACAGTAGGTTCTACCATGGTAAACGAATGGAATCCTCGCTTGGAGAATCTTCACGCCTGCGCAAAAAGGTGAAAGAGAGGGTATGAAAGAGCGGGGTGGGCGGGGAAAGACGTCCACCGCACTCCTCGACAACTGACATGTCAGATATATCCTGCCAGCCGCCAACAAACGGCTCGTGTCGAGTTGCTATGTGGACCGCGGCGTGTACACATACCATGGGAATCCAGTTGGCTGAAGCTATAAAATTAAGTGCGATAAGCCCAATGATATTCAATACAGAGGCGGCATCTATGAGTTGATCTGATGCATCGGTCCTGTTCCTGGTACCCGAGAGAGAGAAGTTGTTTTGGAGTGGCGAAAGGGTCCGAATCTGATGACACTGCTATAGGGTTGTCTAGTCCATGATATTCTTGAAATCAGTTGAACAGCAGTACGCAAGACGTCGATGCTATTCATATAGACAGAATCATCATCAGGCGAGTAAACAGTACAGACATGAATCACACAACTAGGCGCCACCTACCATCAGTACTTTAACAATGTCACTGGGATGATACCTCTCATGGGTTTCGACGTGAACGTCTCTAGCGTCAATGGAGGTTGCCCGTTGTCTGCCTTGCACCACAAGACAATGAACAGGCATTAATGACCTTAAGTAATGTGGCCTTTCCCCAGGCCGTTCACGCACAGAAGTGTCGAGGGTCCGAGCTTTATCACGTGACGCCTGCTCTGCACGCCGCTTCATCCAGTCCAGCTCACCGCTCTCTTGTATTTCGATTTTGCTGCGCTGATACATCATCATGCCGAGTCTCGACGGAGATACGGACTTTAACGAACGAATATTACACGAGGGTGCTGATGGGAACAGGGTTTGAGCGCTCATATTTTCCAAAGGCATGGCGGCAATATTAGTCGCGTACCACAGACGAGCAATCTCTCGGACACTGTTTCGTCGCTCATCATTTAGGTGATTTCAGCTCGCTCGCTCCGGAACGAAGAACATTGCTGCACATTAAACCCTCAGATATGTTCTCGATGGCCTTGGTGTTCGTGGTCGCCTTCTACAACGTCCTCGAACCGGGCAGGCTCTTGTATTTCGATCCTACTGCGCTGATACATCATCACGTCGACGCAGATACGGACTTGGACGACAGTGCTGATGGGAACAGGGTTGAGTGCTCATATTTTTCTGACGGCGACTCGTCGGTTTTGGTTTCGCCTCGCTCGTACATCCCCGTCGCACGCTGCGCTACGAAGAACTTTGCTGCACATTGAAGATACGTATGTCCTATCCCTAGTTCTACGCCGCCGGTGCTCGGGTCTCTTGCAAGGTGGCGCATACGACTGTTCTCGACTTCCCTAAAGCCTATATAAATATATGTGCCTGCGCCTCCGCGGACTGAATGTCTACGCGTATCCTGTACATCGCTTCTGGCACCCGGGCTGCGTCTCTAACTTGCCATATTTCTCTATGTGCCCAAGACGCCCGACTTCTACGGATCGGCTGTCTGCACCTTCCACCACCAGATGTGCTCCTGGTCGTCGATTCGTGTTCTTCCTACCTACGGATTCCCTTCGCTTTTGATCGGTCCTGGATGTCTCCAGCGCAACGCCTTCGCTACCTCAATTCTACACTATCCTGCGTACTGTCCTTATGTATAGTAAAGTATCTCTACCCCCATCTCTCACGTCCCCCCCAACCCCACCCTCACACACAACGTAAGTCCCCCCAGCCCACATGATGCAACCTTCACACTATGAGAGGCCCCAAAGCCCTCCCTGATGCCCCGGCCAACCCCCTTCACCCTGGTACCGCGAGGAACCGCTTGGGGGGTGGCCAAGAACGGAAAGCTGATGGGCTTTTAGTTTGCGATGTTGTGGAGATGGAGCTGACTTTTCTTTGCTTTGATTTCGATGGGAAGGCTTCTGGGTCACTGCTCAAGGGTCCATCGCCGACTTCCAAAGGGTCTCTCTCGTCGACTTCCAAAGGGTCTCTCTCGTCGACTGCTCAAGGGTTTCCATCGTCAACTGCGCCAGGGTGTCCACCGTTGATTGCGAAAGGGTTCCCATCGTCGACTGTTCCAGGGTGTCCATCGTCGATGGCGAGAGTTGTCCGTTGTCGACTGCCAAAGGGTTCCCATCGTCGACTGCGCAAGGGTCCCTGTCACCGACTGCTAAAGGGATTCTATTGTCGACTGCCGAAGGGATTCCACCGTCGACTGCGAGAGGATGTCCATCGTCGACTGCGAGAGGATGTCCATCGTCGACTGCGAAAGATTCCCCATCGTCGACTGCCAAAGCTTCTCTATCGTCGACTGCGAAAGGGTGTCCATCTCGTCAACTGCGAGAGGGTGTCCGTCGTTGATGGCGAGAGATTGTCCGTTGTCGACTGCTAAAGGGTCCCGGTCGTCGACTGCGCAAGGGACCCTGTCACCGGCTGCCAAAGGGTCCCCCTCGTCGACTGCCAAAGGGTCCCCTTCGTCCGACTGCGAGAGGATGTCCATCGTCGACTGCGAAACGGTCTCCCTTGTCGACTCTGAAAGGGATCCCATTGTCGACTGCGAAAGGGTGTCCATCTCATCAACTGCAAGAGGGATTCCATTGTCGACTGCGAGAGGATGTCCATCATTGACTACGAAAGATTATCCGTCGTCAGACCGCAAAAGGGTGTCCATCATCCCTCGTCAGACTGCGAAATGGTCTCCATCATCGAATGCTAAAGATTCTCCATTGCCGGCTGCGAGAGGATGTCCATTGTCGACTGTGAGAGGGATTCCATCGTCGACTGCCAAAGATTCTCCATCGTCGACTGCCAAAGATTCTCCATCGTCGACTGCCAAAGATACCTTGTCGACTGCCAAAGATTCCTCCTTGTCGACTGCCAAAGATTCCATCGTCGTCTGCGAAAGGGTGTCCATCGTCTGACCGCTAAAGATTCTCCCCCTCGTCGACTGCGAAACGGTCTCCATCGTTAGACTGCGAGAGGATGTCCATTGCCGACTGTAAAGGGATTCCATCGTCGACTGCGAAAGGGTGTCCATCTCGTCAACTGCGAGAGGGTGTCCATCGTCAACTTTACTGCGAAACGGTCTTCATCGTCAACTTTACTGCGAAACGGTCTTCATCGTCAGACTGCCAAAGAATCTGCATCATCGACTGCGAAAGATTTTGTATCGTAGACTGTGAAAGGGTGTCCATGCCCGACTGCTAAAGATTCTCTATCTCGTCGACTGCCAAAGGGATTCCATCGTCGACTGCCAAAGGGTTCCCATCGTCGACTACGAAAGATTCTCCATCCCGTCGACTGCTAAAGATTCTCCATTGCCGGCTGCGAGAGGATGTCCATTGTCGACTGTGAGAGGGATTCCATCGTCGACTGCGAAAGATTCTCCATCGTCGTCTGCGAAAGGGTGTCCATGCTCGACCGCTAAAGATTCTCTATCTCGTCGACTGCCGAAGGGATTCCATCCTTGACTGCGAAAGGGATTCCATCATCGACTGCGAAACGGTCTCCCTTGTCGACTGTGAAAGGGATCCCATTGTCGACTGTGAAAGGGTGTCCATGACTGTGAGAAGGTTCCCATTGTCGACTGCGAGAGGATGTCTATCGTCGACTGCGAAACGGTCTCCCTTGTCGACTCTGAAATGGATCCCATTGTCGACTGTGAAAGGGTGTCCATGACTGTGAGAAGGTTCCCATTGTCGACTGCGAGAGGATGTCCATCATTGACTGCGAAAGATTATCCGCAAAAGGGTCCCTCGTCAGACTGCGAAATGGTCTTCATCGTCGACTGCAAAAGATTCACCATCTCGTCGAATGGTAAAGATTCTCTATCTCGTCGAATGGTAAAGATTCTCCATCTCGTCAAATGCTAAAGATTCTCTATCTTGTCGACTGCAAAAGATTCTCCATCTCGTCGAATGCTAAAGATTCTCTATCTTGTCGACTGCGAAAGGGATTCCATCGCTGACTGCTCAAGGGTCCCTGTCGCTGACTGCGAGAAGGTTCCCTGTTGCTGACTGCGAGAAGGTTCCCATCCTCGACTGCAAAAGGGTGTCCATCTCGTCGAATGCTAAAGATTCTCTATCTTGTCGACTGCGAGAGGGTTCTCCATTGTCGACTGCAAAAGGGATCCCATCCTCGACTGCAAAAGGGATCCCATCCTCGACTGCGAGAGGTTTCCACCGTCAACTGCGAGAAGGTATCCATCGTTGCCGCATCACACATGACCATATTTCCCAGCAGTGCGTTCGGCAACCTCACCCGATGGTGCAGATATCTACGCCCGCCTTTCTGTCATCGAGGTGCAAATATCTACGCCCGGCTTTTTGCCGCGAGGTGCTAGATTCTATGATGAACTGTCCTGCCATCGAGGTGCCAGATTCTATGGTGAACTGTCCTGCCATCGAGGTGCTAGATTCTATGATGAACTGTCCTGCCATCGAAGTGCCAGATTCTATGAACTGTCCTGCCATCGAAGTGCTAGATTCTATGAAGCTGAAGTTTCGCACGTAGCCGCTGTTCTGCACGTAGCTATAGGTTCCACGACGCCGTCATTCTGTACGGTAACGTAGGTCGACGACGTCGCTATTCTGTACGTACATTCACGACCCGACAGTTCCGTACGTACATTCACGACCCGACAGTTCCATACGTAGAGTCCACTCCGCCATTCCATACGTAGCTTCCACTCCGCCATTCCATACGTAGCTTCCACTCCGCCATTCCAACGTGAACGTGTATCCCACCCCGCTCGATATCACTGATTCCCTCCGAAATATATTCGTGCCGATTCCACAACGCCATTCTGTACGTAGAGTCCACGTCGCTACTATACGTGGATTCACTCCGCTCGATGTCACTCATTCTCCGTACGTAGATTCACTCCGCTCGATATCACTCATTCTCTCCGAAATATATTCGTACCGTCCCTCCGAGATATATTCGTATCATCGGGTCATCAGATGCGCCCGGCCTCGTAGATACATGATGTGATGGAGGGGGTCCGGGGATAGATGTAGACCAGGCGGAAGACAAAGTGGTACCGCCGTGGTGATGGAGGTTGTGTCCGCACAGACGGGACTGCTATCTTCGATGGGGCGTAGCACCCAACAGAGGGCGGACATCTCTAGCTTCCAAGACAATACCGGCTAAGTGTCGACGGGAAAGGTCACAAGTCGACAGGACCGTCAGGGGTCCAGCTCTTCAGTCGTTCGCCCCGGTACCACAGCCCCGGTCGCCCGCCGCCGCCCGGGTCGCGCTCCCAGCGAATATCGACCTCTCCGCCAAGCAGCCCCTCCTGCCCCGCGAGCGCCGGGTTCCAGAACGCCGCATCGATAGCCGTGTCCTCGCCCGTGTCCTCTGGTATGTGCAGGAGGAAGAACGGGATCCTGGACGCGTGCGCGCGGAGGAGGGTCGCGCGCGTGAACATCGACTGCGAGACGAGCAGCGCAACGGCGGCGACGGCGGGGGACTCGGAGAGGTGGCGGTACATGACGCCCTCCATCTCGCGCACGTAGTTGGGGCCCATCTTCTTCTTCTCGGCCTTGCACTGCCCGAGGACGCGGACGCGCCTGCGGTCGTCTCCCCCGACAGCGGACGGGAGCCACCACCAGCCCTGGAGGTCGACGCCGCCGTCGGACCTGCCGCCGACGCGCTGGAGGGACATGGAGAGGTGGTGCTGGAGGATGTGGCGGGAGCGCAGCTCGAAGGCGAGGCCTCTGTGGACGGCGGAGGCGTAGAATCGTTTGGGGAGGAAGAGCGTCATCGGGGATTATGAGGAGAGCGCGGTGGGGCGTATCTAGTATGTTCCCACGCCACCGTCCCCAGGATGTGTTTTAACTTTTATTGACAAACGGACACTGGGGATGTCCTCGTCTGGAGCATTCCAGCCAATAGCCAGAGCAGTTGGAATAACAAGTTTAAGCCAGTTTAAGCCAGTTTAAGCCTTGGGGAAAAGTCAGAGTCTAATCAACTCACCTGCCGCTATTCTCCGTGCCCCAACGGATCGCCTGCCCCAGTCCGTCGCTATAAAATGCCCCGCCCGCAGCGCATCCTCGCATCCTCTTCTCATGTCGTCCGTCTACAAGAGCCCCCCGCCAGAGATGGCCGCCTACTCCCCGCCCCTCACCCCGCCCTCCAAGCCCGCCAGGATGCCCAAGGGCGACCCCGAGCCCATCGACCTGCACGTCCCCGACAACTACGTCCAGCACACCCTCAGGACCCAGAAGGAGCTCCCCCCGATTACGTGGTCCAACTGGTGGCGCGAGCTGCAGTATTTGACCGTCGCGATCCTCACCATCACGCCCACCCTCGCCCTCTACGGCGTCTGCACCACCACGCTCCGCTGGGAGACCGCCCTCTTCAGCGTCTTCTACTACTATGTCACCGGGCTCGGTGCGTCTCCCTTTATTTTTTCCGCTCGAAATTAATTAATACGGCGGCAGGTATTACCGCGGGGTACCACCGCCTCTGGGCGCACCGCTCCTACAACGCCTCGCGCCCGCTCCAATACTTCCTCGCCCTCGCCGGCTCCGGCGCCGTCGAAGGCTCCATCAAATGGTGGTCGCGCGGCCACCGCGCGCACCACCGCTACACCGACACCGACCTCGACCCTTACTCCGCGCACTACGGCTTCTGGTGGTCCCACATCGGCTGGATGCTCGTGAAACCGAGGCGCAAGCCCGGGGTCGCGGACGTGTCGGATTTGAGCAGGAACGAGGTGGTGCGGTGGCAGCACCGGTGGTATGTGTGGCTGATACTGGGCATGGGGTTTGCGCTGCCGACGCTCGTGCCCGGGCTGGGCTGGGGCGACTGGCGGGGCGGGTTCTTCTTCGCGGGCGCTCTGCGTCTCACGTTCGTCCACCACGTGCGCTTCTTCCTTTCCTCTCCCATACACAAAATGGTCTGACGGACTGTGAACCCAGTCGACGTTCTGCGTCAACTCCCTCGCGCACTGGCTCGGCTCGACGCCCTTTGACGATAAACACACCCCGCGCGACCACGTCGTCACCGCGCTCGTCACCATCGGCGAGGGCTACCACAACTTCCACCACCAGTTCCCCATGGACTTTCGCAACGCGATCAAGTGGTACCAGTACGACCCGACAAAGTGGTTCATCATGGCGTGCCGCGCGGCGGGCCTCGCGAGCCATCTGAAGACGTTCCCGGATAATGAGGTGCGGAAGGGCCAGCTGACGATGCAGCTGAAGAAGTTGAGGAGGACGCAGGAGCGCTTGGAGTGGGCGCCGGATAGCAATGAGCTGCCGGTGGTGACGTGGGAGAGCTGTGCGTTTCCTCTTCCTTGCCCCTTCCTCCCACACTGACCCCCAATAACAGTCCAGGAGCAGTCCGCGAAACGCCCGCTCATCCTCATCGCGGGCTTCATCCACGACGTCGCCGCCTTCCTCGACGAGCACCCCGGCGGGCGGCACCTGCTCGTAAAGTATATCGGCAAGGACGCGACGACCGCGTTCTTCGGGGGGGTGTACGACCACTCGAACGCGGCGCACAACGTGAGTGCCGTCCCTCCGTTCTAGTGCTCTTCTTCTCCCTCCCACCCCACTGCCCTTGTATTCACCCTCCCCCGCCCTTGCCGTGACTGCTTTTGCCATCCTTATTATCTCACGCTCGCTGACCTCACCCTCCCCTTCCAGCTCCTCTCGATGCACCGCGTCGGCATCCTGCAGCACGGGTACCGCCAGGGCGCGGACGACAGGGCGGTCCCGCCTGCGCAGCGCCTGCGGATCGCGAGGTACAACGAGATGGGCGCGTCGTCGACGGCGGTGTCGGATGCGGAGACGGTTGTTGGGGAGGGGGGGGAGAGAGAGGGGAAGGGGGAGAAGGATGTTTAGAGAGAGGGGGTTTTGGTTTGTGTTGGTTACGGCTAAAACTGTAGATTAGACTGCTGCGCGTTATTGAGTGAAGGCGAGACTTGTGCCGTTCACTGTTCGTGCTGGCATCCGGTGGTGCATGCTGCAGAGTTGGTTTGATTCAAAGTTCAGAACGGCTCCGATTTATGGCATGTGACTTTTCCTGCCTCCAGTGTTTTTGGATCGAGTGATTCGATCGCGATCTATCAGCGTGGCGGTACACCTGAATTATGGGGAAGCGAACGGGATATCGACGAGGCTTTAGCTGTAAACTTCATATTGGATTCGAGTCTCAGTCTCACATGACATGCTTGAACACCGGAAGGCATCGATCGACGTAGCTTTACCCGTACTCTGCGATATCCAGCAAGACTTTTGGTTTTTCCAAATACTACATCCTGACTTGCATGCACAAGGCCTTTCTGAAAGGCTGACATATCATCCGCCGCCTCATATGCGCTCCGCCGTTTCTATTGTGTGGTATCAATTGCTGTACATATAGTTAAACTTGCAATGGCAAGAAGCACGTTTACATTTCTATGAGCGATGAGACCACTCAACGCTTCTGTATCCCCAACAGCCCATCCAGCTCCTCCAGCCGCCTCCGCCAGCTCCCCTCTTCCCTAAGCTTGTCCTCCAAGTTGATAATCTCCCGACCGATCCCCATGCGCACCGCCGCAGCGCCGACGCGTGCGAGCGTCGTCCGCCCGCTGCCGTCGCCGGAGAGGGTCAGCAGTTGCGTGTGGTACCGCGTCAGTGACGGACTGCGCGACACGGTAAGCGCGTGTATAGTGTATAGTGGGTAGTGGGACGACTTACCGGAGGGAGATTGTGATGAGCGTGATACCGAGGGTCTTGGCGTGTTCGTACATGCGGCCTTCGACGTCGCTCGACACCGCGCTCGTACACTCTGAGAAGGAATTGGGTTAAGCGCCGTAGGAAGGTAATATAACCCTCACCATCTAGCACTGCAAATTTCGGCTTGTGATAAAACACCCTAGCCATCCCCATCTAGCCATGCACAATCGATGGATGCATTTGGGTGTAGCTGTAGGAGAACGCACCCGCTGTTTCTCGCCGCCGCTCAGCACATCCCTCCACTCCTTTCTCGTCCTCCACCCTCCTTCGCGCGCAGGCAGGTACGCCAGATGCACCGCCTCCAGGATCTCTATCAGCTCCTTCTCCGTCCTCCCCGACTTTGCAAACTGCGCATACGAGTGCGGGTATATAATCCTATCACGCGCCCCATCAGCTTACCGCGCCCAGCGAAAACATGTCCAAGCGCTCACTGGTCCAATAAACTGCCCGCAACCATATACGCCCGCTGCGGCACGACGAGCACCTCGTCCGGCCTCCTCACCACGCCCCCCTGCGGCGCCCACAGCCCCGCCAGCACCCGCGCAACCGCCGTCTTCCCCACCCCATTGCTCCCCGTGATCATCAGATGCTCCCCCGGCCGCAGCCGCACCGTCAGATCGCGCACGAGCGGCGGGTTGACAGTCGCCGCGTCGTCCGCGAGCGCGAAGCTGAGCGGGGGCACGCCGACGTCGACGTGCTCCAGCGCGATCTCGTCGGTGGGCGACGTGATGTCCGGCAGAGGGGGGAGGCTGTGCAGCGTGGAGAGGAGGGTGTAGAGACGGGTGGTAAGGCCCGAGAGCTCGAGCAGGTCCTTGTACGCGTACATCACGCGCCCGCCGGCGTCGGCGAGGGATATCAGGAGGCGTCGGGAGGAGATGTAGTCTAAGGAACGGTAAGCCTTGAATATGGTCATGGGTAAAGGAACGTACTCTCGGTGCGGTCGGCCACAGCGTCATCAGGCCCGTCAGAGTCTACTTCTGGGGCAGTCTGAACGCCCAACGATCGCGTGCGGCCCATAAGCATAGGGATGGAGATGAGGCCGTAGCCCGCCGCAGACCAGAGGTATTTAATGACATAGTCTTCTGTCCATTCGTATGCAATGCGAATCTGTGCATCTCGTAAGGTCTTGGATTGCCTCAGACTCCGGAAAGCTAAGATACCTTGAAGATCGAGTTCACATGCTTGATTAGCCTCGTATAGGCACTCCATAGAATGTCCAGCTCCCTCTTGCCTCCATCATAAAACCTATCACAGAGATGCCGGATTACTCTTCGATGAATAGTCACGTCGAGGAAGCACTCACGCAATTTCCTCAGCCTCCCTGCCGACTCTGCCCACGCCCGCCCGGAACTCGCCCTCGAGTCTCCTCTCGACCTCTGCAAGACGGCCGAATGCGGGTGTCGCCGCACGCAGGATGCTTGCCGTGATGTAGTAGTTGGCAAAGAGGAGGACCGTGCCCGAGGGTCCGAGAGAACGCGACAGGGAGAGTGTGAACAGGATGAGGTCTGTCGAGGGTTTGATGAGGTTGCCGCTACGTGGGGTTAGGTCAGGAAAAGCAGGAGAGGGGCGGGAGACGCACTAGAGCGTAGAGAGAGAATCGGAGAAGGCGGCAATGTCCGCTGTGATGTACTGGTCGACGCCTTCGAGGCCGCCTGTGAACGCTGTTGGATGCAACAGTTATGAGAAAAGGACGAGCACGCGCCTTCAAGGCCTACGCGATAATAGCGCAGATGAGGGTAGGAGGAGAGGTACAGGTCGTGCGTGTAGCGCGTCAGGCGGGTGCGCATGCGCAGCGACAGGCTCGACTGCAGATGGCGGATCTGCGTACAGAAATCAGTGCATTCACTGAGTCACATTGATAGTCTACGCACCATCGAATTCGTGTATGTGCTCGGGATCGCGAGAAGGAACCACAGGCCCAGACCCTTAAGGAACCCCTTCCCGTTCGCGCTGACGAGGTCCTTGACGATCCGGCCGTCGAGCTTGGCGACGCCGACGCTCAGAACCGTCCGCATGACGAGAAAGAACGAGTGCAAGACGAGAATAAATGACTCTCGGCATGTTAACGAGGGAAACGCGATCTTCAGGACGGCGGAAAGCTGCCGCAGGAACGCTATAGACAGGGTAGGTTTGTGTGATGCGGAGAGGAGGGGGAAGAACTTGGCAGATGATGCAAGTACCGAAGGCGGCGTCGGCTTGATATTTATCTGCACACAGCAGTCTGTCAGGTGCAGCTTCTGACTAAGATGTTGTTCGTACCCACCTTGCTGACTTTGTTGCCATAAGGCACGAGGAGTGTCTTGCTACCGTCCGCCTCGTCGATGTACACTCTCTGCCGCGCGTCCTCGATATCCTCTGGCCCTGGCTTCTTCCCCTTCGTCGCCTCGATCAACTTCGCATACAGCGACCCAGGCGCATCAAGCAAGCGCGACCTCAGGATAAGAAGCGAGACTAACAAGGCCAACACTGTTGTCCGCGATCTGGGAGAAAGACTCTGCAAACGTTTCGAGAATTCAGACATTGTTTCGGCAGCATGCACGGCCGTTCAGACAGATCAGTCCATGGCCATGATTCTGCGCATTGATGAGTGGCACTGGCATGTGAAATCGGGTATTCGATCATGGATGTGGGGAAATCCATCCCGACGACAGACGGGACAGGCTGTCGTCGTATTCACTTTTGCTCAGACTCTTACAACTGGAAGACCCACTTAACGCTGAAATATCATCTCGACCGACGACTCACGGAGACAGAAAATGGAACAACTACGAATCGGAGAACACTAGCCAATAAACATTGCCTCTGTCGAAAATCACGACCATCTCAAGCTACGAAACTAGAGCCCTACATTCCTGTGTGCCTCAAGGGGTGGACACCGGAAGATGCCGAGACCCTATGCTGGGGGAGGGGGGGCCCTCCGAGGCCCTTAATGCAGATTTCTCTTTCTTAATACATGGCACTCAAAATATGTATATCGTGATTCAGAGGTCTTCGAAGAGCCCTTTGAGCAATGAGCTTGTGTTCTATGCACGGAAAAAGACCATTTGCTCGTCGGACCCATTGCCGCAGTACTCTGGAAACAACAAAAGTACGTGATATAACGCGTCAAAATGACAGAACTGCGACGTTTTCTACTCCTATGTGTCCTCTTCATGATAGCTTAGGGAAAATGTGCCCTCGGCCGAGTCTCAGATATCAATTAGAGGCAAATTCAGGTTGTTCCAATGGTCAGTCGCTTTCAGTGCTGTCATTCCGCATAATAGACTAATCAGAATGTTGTTTCCCACCTAGATTGCAATGCTGGACACGAAAATATTCAAATGCACGATGACCTTGACTCGACTCGTGATTTGGAACAACTTAAAGAGGATGAGACGAGTTCCGCTGGTGTCGTGAGCCGGAATCTGGGACGATGGCACTGGTGGTGGTCTGTAATGCAGTGAACGAGTAAGCATTGGATTGCTACATGAGCCTGAAGCCTCCTGGTTCCGTTCAGCAGCTTGTAAGGCTGCTGCAAGTCACTCTCTCAAAATACAACTAACTTTCTTCAATTATGGAGTGAGTATTGCTATACCCTTCCCCACTCGACATGCACGTAGGTCTTGACATTGCTCCTATTTGTCCCTAGCTGCTAATAGATTAGGTTTAATGGGCATCTGAGGCTGCTTCTAGTAGCTGTAAGATACTACTATCCAATTATATATTGTACTTAACGTCTATCGGTAGACAGTTGTTTACCATATACAGTGACTGCCTCCATGTCTTGGTCATACAGAATTTCCTTATATATACTGTGAGAGTCTCCCACGGGGGAGGGGGGGGCCTCGAGAGCCCTTAACGGAATTTGGTAGCATAGGGTCTAAAATTTGCTCTCTGTCTGTCCCTTGGTGTGCCTCTGTCACTTCAGCATAGTGGTACATCCTGATATTTGATATCTCAGATTCAAGCATATCCTCAAATGTCACAATTGATGCATCTGTATCTATCTGAACCATGGGTCTTCTTGCAGGATTGAACCTAGCATGCAGTGGAAGGTGATGTCCTCCAGGTGCTTATGGAAGGACTGAAAATCTGATTATCTTGGAGACACACTGGTATACCACAATTGGTCTGGAGATGTGAGGGATGCGCTCCCTGACACCATAGTATGTGATGTTCCTCCATTTATTTCACCACCATTTCCATTGTGATCTTGGTATGTACATGTTTGGACGATATACAAGCTTCCCTATTAGCTACATTCTGGAAGCAATTCTGTATAACTATCCTTCTAGCTGCTGAATAATGAAATTACACTACCAATTATATTGATGTTGTACCTTGGCATATAGTTCTGAAATCCTGTGAATGACCATTCCCAAGGCTTCCACACTTTGGGAGTTGCACTCTTTTGGACCCTGCAAAAGGTTGATCAGAAGGGATATCAAAAAGGTTATATTTAGGAATACATTCCAGAGGGCTCAAAATACAATAGTTTAAACAATCTCAAAATGAAATGCTGAAGGTTATCTTTGCCATTACCTTCGCAAATACTTTTGCAAGGGTAAAAAAAACTTTGGTGCCCATTTAAAGCAGTTACCACCATATAAGCTCTTGCAGTGCCCCAAATGGGATTATCCTGGTGGGGGTCACATGATTTAAAGATCATATTTTTTGAAGTTGAAAAAGAATTACTACATCAGGCAACAGTTTATTATATTTTGGCAAATCACACCAGTTAATGCTGTAGATAACCTTTCCTATTCCATTTTGAGCTATGTCAAAATATGACATTTTGAGGTCTACAAAATGCATCCCTAAATATTATCTTTTCAATATCCCTTTTGATCAACCTTTTGCTAGGCCTAAAAGAGTGCAACTCCCAAAGTGCCAGTATGATAGTGCACCAAAACTGTATTCAAGGGGCTCTGTGGAAGTATCATAATACACATGCATCCTTCACTGCCTTGTTACACAATCTCTGCCAGAACTGATGCAGAATGCTCATTGTCTATTGCTGCCACATTCTCCAGCAGTTGATGACAGCTGATTGCGTCATGTAGATAGCCAAGTCCCATATGCTGATAAAGAGTCCAGGCCTGCTCCAGTTTCTCTTTAGCCACATGGCTGCTGCCTTCCTCATGCAATATAATACCAATGCTTTTCAGGCACTGTGCTGCTCCAAGCCTGGACCCAATCTGTTGGAACTGCTCCATAGCATCCTTCAGCTTGTCTTTGGCATCACTGTA
>KV425592.1:138439-253017 GCA_001632425.1 Neolentinus lepideus HHB14362 ss-1
CCCAATCTGTTGGAACTGCTCCATAGCATCCTTCAGCTTGTCTTTGGCATCACTGTAGTTGCTTTCCATGCCCAAAATGTCACCAATGCTTTGCAGGCACTGTGCTGCTCCAAGCCTGTTTCCAGCCTTTTGATAGTGTTGAAGTGCTTCTTGAGTTTTGAGTGTTGCTTGAACATAATAACTCTGTGCTTTCAGCACCAAACCACTGAGAAAGTGACAATCAGCAATGAATTTAGAGCTTGCAATGTGTTGCCCAGAGTTTATTATCATGTCCAGGAGATCTGTTGTTGGCCTGTTCTGGTATAGAAACTGTGACATATTATATCCTGCTCTCAGGATATCCAAAGTTGCAAGCCCAGTGTTGCAGCTGTTCTGGATGATGGAGGTGATATTTGTGGTTTCTATGAGTAAGGTATCATTCACAGCAGTCTTGTAGTCCCAGTCATATTTGCTGATGAGGACAGTATAATATGTCTCAATGGCCTGTCTGTGAATTTGTCCCAATGGATGTTGTTTGCAGATATAATGCCGGATAGGTGATAGTACATTGATAGAACCTTCATGTTCTTGAATCAGAGCTACCTGTCTGAGGGCTCTTAGTGCTTGCTTCCTGGCCTTCATGTGTGGTGTCTTTGCCTCCAGTGTCTCTTGAGCCATTAATATACCATCTGGAAGGTATGAAATAAGGGCCAGGAGAGACAGTGCATCTGGAGCCTCTTGAATAGCTTTGACTTTGAGTGAGAGGCCTATAGACACTTCAATGTTATTCAGTCTGTTAGAACCATCTGCTAGTAGTGCAGTCTTCTTCTCCCTCCATTCCTGTAGAAGGCTCTCCACAGAGTCTAATTTGGCCAAATTTGCAATGAGCGTGACTGCCAGTGGAATATGATCCACTTCCTCCAGGAGTTCCTCCAATGCATTCTGTTCTTCAGTTTCTGGACTAATGGCAAGAAAAGCTTGTTTTGAAGCTTCAGGATTCAAACTGCCTAGTTTGATGATTTTGACCTGAGACATTCCCATAGGAGCTATGGTGCCTCGCATTGTGACTACTAGGGATACTTGTCGAACAGAGGATATCCTTCCAAGAACATCCACAATATTTTGATTGCTGCCTTTCTGATCATAGGGGGTTTCAAAGTTATCCAGCACTACCAGCAACCTGGGTCCTCTTCTAAGGAAAGTATCCATGCTTGTGAGGATATCCTCTCCATCCTGCTTCTTGATAGCAAGGACAGAGGTAATGTAGAATAACAACTGGTCACAGCTGTTGGCTGATTCACATGGGACAAAATAGACATGCTGCTTGAAATGATCCTTGATGGTGGGATGATGGAGGAGTGTTAGGGCAAAGCTGGTTTTGCCCATTCCTCCAGGGCCAAGCACAGCTAAGTGAGCCTGAGGGTCAATTTGAGAGGTCAGAGTGTTGAGGGCTTTTTCAATATCTTGATCCCTTCCCAAAAAAACAGCTGGCTTTGCTGGTATGGTTCTTGATAATAAGGGGCTATAAAAATTATTAAGCCATACAAACCAGCACATGAGAGACCATTATACCTTTCCATGATCTGATCCTGGGTCTACCACAAGGTCAGCTCTTTGTGATGATTTAAAGGCTGGAGCACATACAAGAGCTGACATGTTCGTATTCTGGATTCCACTCTCCAATATGTCAAGTTTCTTTATTATCTCAACTTGTCCCACAACAATATCTATAAGAGAACTTTCCTGGCAAAAGAAGTGAGAGGCATTCATGGAGTATGCTGTACAGCACCCACCACAAACTGGCGACGAGCATCATCTAGATAGGTCTTCCAGCCGGCAATGGTGCCTTGGTCCACATTACGCTTCACAAACCGTCGCAACCTGCCCCGGTCAGCCAGATCCTGCATCACTTGGCGGATATCGTTAAGCTTACTAGAGAAAGCAGTATGTTAGTAATTTGATGGAGGCCGCGATGAGCGCGGAATACAGACATCTGAAATTCCTCTAGTTGTATCTTCAACTCGTCGCTGAGCTTGTCGCATTCGGGGTCGAGTCTCGTTAGGGTCTTCGCCAAACCCAACATCGTCTCCGCCGCTCTTTGCGCCACATCGCGGCAATCGTCCTTGTTGCTTTTGACCACCTGTATTTATGTTTATTACACCACTGTCGCCCAGAAGAAATTACGCCTATACTCACTTGTGCTGCGTCAATGAGCTGGATCGCGATCTGTGCTGATCCCTTGACGAAGGGCACACTGATCCCGCCATCCGCAACGTTCGCCACCACCATCAACGCATCCCTCAGTACACCCAAGGTCGCGGCTGTCTTGCTTGAGCTGTCCCTTGCTGGAGCCATCGGTGTTGTTGGTCAAGATACGTAGCTGTGCAATGCTGTTCCGGCGCGTGTTTGTGCGCTATTCTGGGTGCTGTTCCACGCCTTAAACGCCCATCAACGGCGCTGACTTTTATACGAATTAATGTCGACACAGCACTCTTGCCCACTTCTTCTCCCTGGGCTGCTGTCCCCACTGGCTGACTAACAACCAATAGGACCTCTCCGGGTCCGCCTCTATCAATATTGTTTTGTAGCCCATCATCCCAGTCCGTACCTTCCCCGCCCCTCAGCTCAGGCCGACCCGCCCCTCTCACTCCCGCGCCCATGTATTCACCCGAAGTCAGCGGCATATAAGACGGTGTCGCCACGGTGGCCAGAGTGGATGGTTCGTAGGCACTTCATCTACACGTACGTCCCGACAGCGATTACAAAATCTACCGAGACTAAGGAATCGGGTATGAAGCCCGACAAACCAAGACAGGTCATGCACGCTGTCATGGTCCAGGGAGACACTTTGTCTCTTGATCTTTTGTCTACCCGCGCTCCGCTTACCCCGAGCTCATGCCGGCTGTCATCATCATGATTGCATCCAAGATAATCGCTGTAATCACCACCATCGCAATAAAAATGCTTTACACGATGTGATTCTCAAGTTTGTCGACCAGTCTGTATCTCGTCGGAATCACAGATGTCCTGCTAGACTGAGATAAACTAGCTCATCCATGCCATTCAGATATTCGATTGTAGAGAAATCACCGTCCAACGCTGCGCTAAGGAGACTATTAATGATCAATCCCTCGTGCAGATCGGCTGAGAAACTCCCGCTCGTTGCGGATACTTCGGAAGGGCCTGGTAAGGATTTTCGGGGGACGACACCTCCACCTGCTTCGAACATCTGGTGCATATGCCTTGGGGATACCAAAAGCTGTGCTTAGGATATGCGGAGCAGGCATCGCACATCGCGAGGAGATTGGTGAAGATACGTATGCTGGCTCCAAGACGGCTGCGGGCGATGAAATGGGTGACTTGGCTACTCGGTTCATGCGTTTGCACTGACCGCAGATTGCGAAGAAGGTCTCGTCCAGTCATGGCGTGGCACCTCACGGTCAGAATCAATTGTGTATCCTCCGAATTCGTTAGATGCTAATGGGTGTTTATCATTAGGTGGATCATCGACGTGACACCCGCAGAACTATTCGCAAGGATGAATTTGCAGGCTTTGTGCGTCTTGTTCGACGAGACACGGAGACCGCGAAGCCAAGACCACGACGGCGCCTCTCGTTTATGACTGGATGACGAAGACGAAAACTCGCTTCTTTCGCGCAAGTGTATTGTGATTCATGCGATGGAGTTAGTCCGCCGTTCTTAATGTATTGACGCCGGATATTACCTGGGACATTTCCCCACAATTGATTCCTATCCGAAGGGACCTCGGGCCACAACATTCACTCGGTACATTAATTCCTCAGCTCTGGCTACAATGCTCGTCGTTTACCCCGACTGTCGGAGAAGACTCTGTTCGTCGAGTTCAGGCAGTAAGTCCCATTCATCATTTCCCCCACGTTGACAATGACCGTTAATCATTATCAAGCCCTGCTGCGTATTATGCGATCAGCCCAATTTTGGCCTGCCATAGGAAATTTCGCCTCCAAAGGCTATGATATCTACGTCGCAAATGTACGCGACAGGGGTTTATGGCCCCACTCCGGCAGTAGACATCTACGGAGATCGCACCCATTTCACTAGACAGCTCTCATTCTGCCGCATGGTAAGTTTTATTCATTCGAGACTGATATGTACTTTCAGCGCTGCCGCTCGGGACAGGCGTATCTCGAAGTGACATAAGTGCATTCATCTGCAGTAGAAACAGGGATGTCGTGATCAAGGTGCGTAGATGAAAGTCCGGAACTCAAGATCTTGAAATATCTCAATACCGATCGTCCTAGGGAATGCGACTGTGACATTCGCGGTTATGCCCCACTGGAGCGACTGCGATACTCCGAGTCGGCGAATGTCTTGACGCTAATGGGGTGTCGCCTAATCACTGGGAATATCACTCTTGCTGTTCTCCACCGTCACGACATTTATATGCTCATCTGGTCCTAGTATCGTTGTTCACATCTCCCAAAAAAATGTACTGGGGCGCTACAGACTTCGCGTACATTTTCCAGTCAGATATATATGTTTTGATCGATTTCGGCGCCTCAGTCCAGTTGGTCGAATGCCCGAAATCGTGCTTCGATGCATTCGCAGTCGACGTGGATGGTCTCAGGTCAGGCTCTTTTCTCTTCATACCTTTCTTCCTTTGATTTACATGTTCATCCGCTCTGCCCTATGGCGTGGAGGCGGCCTTGCGTATTGGAGGCACATTCGCGTATGACCACCATCCAAGCTTCGACCGCAACATACGAAGGCGCGTCGTATCCCTGCTCATGTGTACGGAACATCCCCTTATATTGCGCAGTCTACGAATGTTACGTATCATAAATCGTCAATTCTTGCAATCTCTCCAGTATGTGAATGACAGCAGCTAACGAAACAAAGTATAGTACCTCCACTCCTTCGCGTGGATGAAGTACGGCGAAGGAGACTCACCGCCCGTCCGAGGTGCGGACCAGAAATAACATGACGCGAACTCAGCTCGGAATAAACAACAAGTATGCAAGGGGTACGACCCTGCGCGCTGTCGGGAGTCGCTCGACTCGCTTCGTTGGCTGTTTGTTGATGCGAGCTCATAGCGGCGCGGGACATGGCGAAAGTTCCAAGCATACTTGGGTATATATCTCCACGCCGATGTAAATGGCTCACGTCTGTTTCGAATGTTCGAATGCTCCAGAAAGAAATAGGAGAAGGGAATATGACCGTTACACCAGACCACCGTAGCAGTATTTTATGTGGTGATGTAGAAGGTGCGTATGATGGGTAGCAGGAGAAGATTACCCCGAATATCATCGCGCCGCTGTGTATCAAGTTCGCGGACAAAGGACCAAGGACGAGGGTCTGGACTAGTGGCGCACCAAAGTGACGGATATCGATGATAGTGGCTCGATCTGAGGCAGATGACAAGACAACGGGATGCATAGACCTTCGTCCATACTCTTTCACTGTGCAGGAGACGATATATATATGAACAGTGAACGATACGCCTTTTAGTACAGAAAGACCTGGGCGATTATAATGCCATACAGGAGAATAGGCTGATGGTACCTGCAAACGAGGTTATTAGTGGGCATTCGATACCAAAGAAACTCGAACACGTACACGGCAACTAAGCTCAACTGGCCAGGGCAGGCATGGCAGGTTTCTGCTTCGTCCCGCGCAGATGAGATCCACAAGGCCACCAAGGCCAAGGTCCGAAGAGCATGGACAAGTACCCGCCTGGCGTGCAAGATTCAGGGTGCGAAATGATCCATTTCTCTAGATGTCTGTCGAAGCCGAGTAAGTAATACTAGATAGTGCTCATAGGAGGATAGGATCAGGACTTGCACTGCGGCAACACCCGCACGCATCACGTGGCCGACGCGTTGAGTCCTCAAGTCGTCCACACCAGCTATTTCGCGTCTATTCTATCATTCTTGGCCTTATGGAAAACACGCCCCCACCATTCAACATGCGCAACCACTACACATCTCTAACCCACAGCGATACCCACACCAAGAACGCATCAAACCAGAAGCCCAGACCCCTCAACTCACGAGCCAACTCGGGACTGGGCGGCCTGGCTACGCCCCCGCCGTCGCAGGCGCAGGGCGTGCACCCGAGCCAGATGCTCATTAGCCCGCCGCCAGAGGAGGTGTTGAGGCGAATTATGGTGCGTGCTGCGAATACTGACTCTAATGCAATCGATGACATTAATGTGTTTGCGCAGCCTCCAAGAGCGATGTCGCCGACTATCGCTCGTTCGCCCGTCACCGCCCTGACCAGCAAGTCAATTGCATCAAAGCGCAAGCGATCCCAGCCGTTCCCGTCTGATGTCACCCGGTACGTTCCATTCACTTGTCGGCAAACTCTCCTACAATTCCTTTGCAGAACACCGAACCCCAAACCACGCAAACTATCGAAACACCTCCCCGAACCAACCCACGCTCGCTCCAATTCATTACAGCCCGCGTCTTCCTCCCGCGCTTGCCCGCTCCGGATCTCGCACACCGACCCCGTCTCCCCGTCTCGCATCCGGCACACCCCAGCTCGGTACTCGCCCCCTCGCGAGCAGTTCACTCCGCCCCGCGAAATCCTCCTGGAATCTCCTACCAAGTCGAAGTCGAAACCCCGCAAATCCCATGTAGGAGCCAGGAAATCCGAAGTCAAACCGCGGCTGAAGGTCTACGTCAAGAAAGAGTGCCCCGAGATCGACCTGACGCAGCCGGCGCCCCCGCCGTCGCCCACGGACGATCCGCTGTTGTTGCAGGGCAAACCGGTGAGACGGCGCAGGTCGCAGCTGTCGTTCAGTCACACTGGGGGAGAGGAGACGGATCAAGAGAAGAGGGCTAAAGGGAAGGGAAAGGGCGTGCAGTTGGACCGTGGGTCCAGCGACCGTCCGATTGTAGTCGACGAGGGCGCCTCCCCTTCTGGTGCTAGCCATCCTCCCATCGAAGCGCTTGATCCTTTCGACTTTGCGTCTATCCATGACGCTACCGACACCGCCCGGCCCACCGCGTTCGATTTCGATCTCACCCACGATGCCCCTGCTGGCTTCAACTCTGATTCCGACTCGGGCGACGAAGGCGCCGGGCAGGAGGGCGCGTATACGGAGAAATTCACTATCCACGAGGTCCCCCTCAAGGGAGGTTCGCCAGCCGCGGTGGCGGAGGAGACAGCGGTCGTGCACGAAGAGGATGTGGATATGGATGTGGAAGGCGAGCAGGAGGGCGGTTGTGTGAGTCGAAGAGGTGCGAGTCCGATAGCTCCTGGTATTCGTGGCGTCCTCCCCGCGACCTCTCTTACCGCGGAACGTACTTCTCCCGTCGACACTTCTCGTTTACGCCCCTCGTCCCCGATTACCTTTCATCTACGCCCTTCTTCTCTGATCACCTCTCATCTACTCCCCTCTTCCCCGATTACCTCTCATCTACGCCCTTCTTCCCCGATCACCTCTCGTCCTCACACGCCGCCGCCTATCGCCTCCCGTACCCGCACACCGTCGTCCCGCACCTCCTCTCCGATCAGCTCGCCCACACCTTCTGAGCTCGGGAGCGATCCGATAGTCGCGCAGAGAGATGACTTTGTAAGGGAGGTGGGGGTTGTTCTGGATGAGGGTGAGATGGACGGAGATGGAGGGGAAGAGGAGGTTGTGGATGGAGGGGCGGATAGAGGGGAAGAAATGAGTGTCGATGGTGCGGGGGTGGTGCGTGTGTCCCTCCACCGGTCTACAGAGCCTGGTTGCGAAGACACTCGCCAGTCGACCGAGCCTACTAGCGAAGACATTGGACGGCTTACCGACCCGGTTCGCGAAGCCACTCGACAGCCTACCAGTCCTGTTCAGGAAGATATTCGAGAATACACCGAGCCGGTTCTCGAGGACGCTCGACCTGTTTACGAAGACACCCGCGCGAACATCGCGTCTGTTCACGAAGATACTACCGAGCCTGTTCATGAAGGCATTGGACGGCGTCGTGAAGACGTCGGCCAGCCTCCTGTCCTCGAGATCACGCCAGAAGTGCAAGACGAATTTGTGCGCCTCGTCTCGGGGGGCCGCGCCCAAGCCGATTCGACCAGATATCCTTCTAAACGATCTAGTTCTGCCATACATGACTCTGCTCAAATCGATGATACCCTACATCATACTGTTCAATCTAGTTCCGCCGGATCCCACTCTACGCACTCCCATTCCGCGTCTACTCACTCTATTGCCGCCTTACACGACTCTACCTACTCCGCTCCCGCCATATATCTTGAGCAAAGGGAAGAGGATGAAGAGGCGGATAGGGAGGCAGACAAGACCGTCGACGGTCTGTTCGCGCGGATGGGGAGCGTGCTGAAAGGCTACGTGAGGGCGAGCGGATCCACATCCAACGAAGAAGAAGCAGGAGAGGGAGAAGTACAGGAGGAAGAGGACGTGTTCAAGTCAATGGGTGACCGGTCTGTCGAAGAGGAGGAAGAGGCGGAGGAGGAGATGATTGATCGGGAGTTGAGTGAGGAGCCGGGGGATCAGGTGAGTACCCGCACGGTATCCAGATTCTGAGTAGGTTTGATTGTCTATTCCCAGGCGCCTGCTGAAGAGCGCGATGAGTTGGCCGAACCGTCGGCTTCTATAAGCAGGCACAGTCCACGCGCCTCTGCTTCCGCACCGAGAGAGCGCGCTGCAACGCCTGAGTTTTTGCGCGTGCATCAGAGGCTCGTGTATGCCCCGCACGAGCACGAGCACGACGTGCGGGCCGAGTACGATGGCGAGGAGGGGAGCGGGAGTGAGGATGAGACGGATGAGAGCGTGGTCAAGGTCGTCAGCACGGACCCGCGCGCGGCGGCGCGGGCTGCGGCGATTCTGAAGATGGTGCGTGCTTCCCTACTCGCATTCAGGGCATGTTGTTTTCGATTTTCTCGTATTCCGTGCTAATGTTGTGTGCGTCTACGACAGCACGACTACGAATGGCTGCCGAAGCCCCGCCGCTCGCTCTCCCACTCCAGATCGATAGGCGAAGACTATCTGAAGAGTATCCGCCGGAAGAGTCTGAGCAACTCGGGCGTGAAGAAGAGCGAGGAGAGGAAGATGGGCGTGTTGGGTGACCGGGTGTATATACCCGGGAGCCCAGTGGTGAGTGTGGGGCAGCTGATGAGGGAGGTGGAGGGGGAGGTGTCGGTGTTGCATGAGAAGTCGGTCCGGAGTGAGCGTACGTCCGTCGAGCGAGAGGAGATGGGGTGGACCAAGGGCGATTGGAAGATCCTGGATGCGTGCTTCACGGATGAGCGGGTCGCGAGCGGCGTGAGTGCGGACGCGGTTAGTGCTGAGCGTGTCGTCGAGCGGTATTTGGATGTGAGTGGACGGGAAGTAGGCGAGCGGGAGCGGTGAGTACTTGTCTTCATTGATGCTCTGCTTCATCCCTCGTCTTGTGCCATGTATTGGCGTTCTATGCTTTGGGGAAGTGGGTTTGCATGCAGGATATGATGACTGATTCGTTTTACCTTTGCGCGTAGAGTGCAGCTCGTCGGACGCGTCAACGCTCTCCGGCATAGACAGCGAGAGGGGCGCGGCGCGCCGGGCACGCCTGTGCTCTTCTCGAAGGCCAAGCCTGTCCCCAAGTCTACTCCGTTCATACCCAGTTCGGCGCTCAAATCCCCGCTTTCATCCCAATGGACTATGTATAGTGATTTAGACGTACCGGAGTTTACGCCGTTGGCGCGGAAGATTGCGGGATCGTGGAGGGAGCCTAGTCTCGAGAGGCCGAGGTTGGCGGCTGCTTTGCTGGGACGGAGGTACGGCACCTTAGTAGAGGAGGCGAGGAGGAGTGAGGGCGTTCTGGAAGATCGGGACGGGAGTGACAAGTCAAGCACCGATGTCAGCATCGACTCGGCTGCCGAGGCAAGTACCGTCGGAGAGGACACGAGCGTCACCTCAGCTTCCATTGCCCGGCTCTCTCCCCCTCTCGTGTCCAAGCCAGCTCCAAGGCCGAGCCTTGGTGGACGTGTCAAAGGCCTGCTCTTCTCCTATCTGCCCACTCTCTCCCGCAAGCCCGCTCTACTGAAAGAGCACCGACCGGCTGCACCTGGCCTTGCACTCCCCCTCCCGCCTCCGGAGGTTTTGAACAGGCCGCGCACGGTGAATACACCGGGACCGAAGCCCGTCGAACGTGCGGTGGCGCCGACGGTGCATCTGCGCGACGTTGGTGTCAAAGAGATGAAGAGCCGGATCCCTGTCATGAGGAGGGAGAAGCCACGACGGCTGGTAGAGCTGCGGCATGTGGAGAGGCAGGAGGCAGACACGAGTGTCAGTAGTGCAAGCAGTGGGCGGCGCAGTTCTGCGGGGAGCGTGAGAGATCTGAGAGAGTGGTTTGAAGAGCGAGAGAAGATGGTCAGAGAAGAGACGTGGAGGAATCTGAGGAGAAAGCAGGGTGTGTAGCCGGGCTGGTCCTCGAGTGGTAATATGTGATATGGTGTCATCTCATGGGTAATGTATGGGGCTAGCATGTTTATGCACTTTTTGGATGTATAGTTTATTTCGTATGTTTATTTCATGCCACATTCATTTCTCAACAGTCTCTTCAGCTTCAGTCTGCATACTATTGGCTCACTATGAGGTGTGGAGATTATCTTACAAGCTGTGCTGCCGCCCATTACAAATGTTCAGTCCACAGCATAGTTCTCTTGTTCCACTGATGACTGCATTTGTGAAATCTGGAACACTTGCAAGTATGCAGCCCTTGCTGCAAGCGGGGTAAGCTTGTGCATTACCCTCTTTTCCGGAACTTCCGAGGCTTGTAATCTCGCTTGTGTTATGCACACACTATCCCGACTCTACTAGATTGGTCGTGCCCCGGTCTTCGCCAATTGTCCAGCAGCGAGGTGTCTCGAAAGAAGTCACCCAACCGTGGTTGTCAATGGAGCAGCGCTACGCAAGGTGACCGACATCCGACGTACACATGCATCTACACAAACACCGAGAGACATATATATATATATATATATGTCTCTCGGTGTTTGTGTACGATTCATTCGATTGCACTGATGCATGATACTGCAGTTCATCTATGGTTACGGACGAACCTTGGCCGTTCCGAAGTTTCTAAGACTTAGCTATGTTCAAATATGTGCATTGCTGCAGTGCCGAAGAAGCCATGGAGGCGTGGGGGTTAGTCGGGTACGGAGAGTCATAGTGGTTATAACAGTGGTATTAATGACACACACGTGTATGTTGATGCTGAGTATGCTATGCCCTCGAGGTGTTGCATATCTCCTCAGTTGAGGTTGGCGCCCGAAGACCTCTCACCTCATGCCGCGCACGAAAGTATAGCCAGAAGGCTGGTCGTTCCGAGAAACGTCGCTCGAGGGATTAGCTGGCTGGGTCAAAAGATAGGTGCGTGTTGGAGGGGTAGTAGGTCGAGAAATCTTCAAGCTACTGAGACTGAGATACAAGAAGATGTCGAAGTCGATAGTTAGTCATCTGGAGTTATCGTCGAAGTAGGTAGATGATCTCCTATAGTCATCAAGGTGTTGAATTGAAGGCGCTAGCTGGTCTGACGGGGTTATCTGGATCGGTATCGAGCGCATGAGTCGACAGTCACAAGTACTAGCGGCACACATCGCAGCCTTCGTGTGAGTACCGGCCTCCATGCACTCATGAAGGCGATGCATTCGAGGAATTCTCTCATTTGCATACGGATGGGCAATTGGATCCTTGCTGGGGAGACATTAATTTTACTGTGAAGGTACCGGTGATACCACGCACCTGCACAGCTTGAAACACGATCGCGAGTACATTTGTACTCGTGCAGTGATACCTGCTAGTGAATGGAACGCTCGGGAGGATACAGGAGGTGCGATTGCAGTGGATGGGGAGCCGCTCGGCGACGGCGTCGACATGGACATCGATCGGACTAGATCCAATTTACATTATGAGCGCTTTGGAAAGACACCCTGTCGTGAATGAAGCCGTTGCAAGTCTGGATCCTTTCGCATGGTAGGGGGACGCGAACCTTTGGGGCTAGTATCGGAGACTTAAAACTTACAAGACACCCCGCACTTGCATCAAGCGCCTCTCTCACTACGCTAATCCTGATGGAACGAGAAGTCGACCTTCAGAGTCTCAAAGCTTTTGTACTCGAACGCGTCCTTGACGAAGGCACGTATACTTCAAAGTAGTTGTCAGAGATAATGTCCAACCGAGCTCATAGCCAGATCCCGTCAACCGCACCATCATCCTCCTCGGATCCTTCGGCGACAGCACACATGCCATAGTACGAATAGAGAAGACGGCGCTATCATCTTCCATGGTCAATGCCTTGGGTGAGAATTTGGAGAAGGTAGAGCATGTAGAGAAGAACGACATTGTGCGTAATTCAGAATTCAGCTAAAGGGATGTACTGATCGACTCTCATAGTATTCCTGGTTCATGGGCTGGCTGAGCACCGCCGCGCGCACCAGCCCCGACCTCAAGATCAATGTCATCTTTCCCTGCACCGAGGCACACATCCAGAAGGTCGGTCGCTAACCCTTTCGCCAAGCCAAGTCGCCTCACCCGTCCCTGGTAGTATACTCGCCAACAAATCGTCATGGTCCACGAAACCCCAGCCCTTTACAAATCCATCGTCGAACCGTATATCTCTGCATTTCCGCCTTCCCGTACGCAATGGTGTGTCCTTCCCGATCCTCGTCCCAGTAACTTTTTACCCACCTTTTGTAGGGTGACTGACATCCTCGCGGGCAAGACCGAGGCGGACAAGATCCTCTACAGAGACACTGACTCCGCGACCGGCTACGTCATCCTGCCCGACATGAAATGGGACCTCACCACGCTCTCGTCGCTTTATCTCGTCGCCATCGCCCTCTCGCCCTACATCCGCTCCCTGCGCGACCTGCGCAGGATGCATATTCCGATGCTGAAGAGTGTTCGGCGGGAGGCGATGCGAGTGGTTCGAGAGCGCTGGGGCCTTGGGACAGGCGCTGTTCGGTTCTTTGTGCATTACCAGCCGTCCTATTGTGCGTTTTACCTTTGTTACTCGGTCAGAGTGTAGACTGACGGCCTGCGAGACCATTTTCACGTGCACATTGTCAACGCCAACTATGCTGGTCTCATGGGGAGTACCGTTGGCCAGGCACATCTTCTGGACGATATCATCTCTATGGTATGTGCTCTCCCCCTGTATTATATGAGATATTGATACTTGTTTGCAGCTTGAGTGTGATGTCAATGAAGGCCCAACGATATTTGAAAGATTGACATTGACTTATGGGCTGGGTGATCAGCACGGATTGTATGCTCCTCTGGTTGCTGCGCAGGCGGATGTTGAACCATAGAATACAAGGTAGATGTAGAGTAAACAATACTGATAATTGTTGCTACCTGAGGCGCTTGCTTGGATGACGAGACGCATGTGAGATATAGTGGCAACCGGTCTATGGAGGTCCATAGCATGTGGGTTTTGCGACAGGGTCTGCAACGGCTTCATTCACGGCAGCGTGTTTTTCGAAAGCGCTCATAATGCAAATAGAATCTGGTAACATCGACGCCCATATGCTAGTCGCCGTCGTTGCAGAGCGCCTCCAAAATCCACTGCAATCGCACCCACCTGTACGTGTCATTCACTAGCAGGTCTCACTGCATACTGTACTCACGATTGCGTTCCAAGCTGTGCAGGTGCATGGCATCACCCGTACCTTCACGGTAATTAATGTCTCCACAGCAAGGATCCAATTGCGTTCCATATGCAAACTCGAAATTTCTCGAATGCATCGCTGTCATGAATGCACGGTGTTTGCACGAAGGCTATGCGCTCTGAGTGGTAGGAGAATGGCGCGAGTGTCGACTCATGGGCAGTGATTGTTGTAGCCTGATACCGAGCACCCCAAGACCAGCTAGCGCCTTCAACTCAACACCTTGACGACTATAGGAGATCGAAGGTAAACCCAGACAAGACCCTCGATATTTGAACAGATGAAACCTACTCAACGAGATGAAGGTAAGTATCTGAGGGCGTACGATGAAGTTCGGCCCACCTAGACCTGCCAGCGCTTAAGGTAGTAGCGTCTTGATAATAATTCGTAACCCTGGAATTCCAGGCCTCTGACGAAATGCATACATCAGAACGAGTCAAACATCCTTTCCGAATGTCGTAGTATCTTGCATATACGTCGTCCTGGTACCTTACCACGCTCAAGAGCGCGAACATCTCTCCCGGATCTCTTCCACAATCCCCCAGTAAATTTTCTCTACCTCATTCAAATACTCACCCGTATTCGAGTCTTGCATATTGCCAGGCGGGACGTCAAGTTCGAACGACGGTGCATATAGCTCGTGCGAGAGAGGCGTATCCAGCGGCAGAGGGCCTCCGCGCTAATGAGAATGTGCATTTGTTACTGTTACCTGTAGAAAATATAAGAAAGGAAACGCACTGCAATAGACGTTAGATAGGCGTACGCGCGCGCAGCGTTGGGTGAGTTATATCCACCTACGATCGCTATCAGTATCATTGTACATGCAGACGAAGACAAGACGACGGTACCGCCACCCAGTAGCAATGTCGGAACATCCCACTCTAAAACCCTGCCAACACACCACCCTATGCCCCCGTCCCCTCCCAATCCCCAATTCCACACCGCGGTTGGATCACCTGCCAGTCCATCGACACCGCACTGCAGAACCACGTAGTCCGGAACAAACGCCTCTCGTATCTTCTCTACAACGTTCAGCCATATCCGACGGATTGTTGCATTGGACGCCCCGCGATTTAGAGGGAGGGACAGAAGAAATGGGTCCGATGTTAATGAGGGTAGAGTCGAAAGGGGAGAGGCGGGAAAGAATCCCGGAGCAGCATGGTGAATGGAGAAGTGTAGAAATGTGCTGGTGCCAGAAGAAGAGGAGGAATTTTGAAACGCACTACACACCCCGTCCGAGAAATGTACGTCCAAGTCCAGGTACATCACGCGAGGTTTGCGCAGTTTGCTGTGGTCCCGTGGATCCGGCGCAAGTCTGCGCAGGGCCAGGATGGCGAGCACGCAGTCTGCAACATAGCAGAAACCTGCGGCTTTCGATTTCTGTGCGTGGTGTCTACCTGAGCCAGGCATCGTTAGTACTAGAAGCATTTGGAGGTAGATGTGAGGCCGAAAGGAGGGGAAATTGCACCTTCCCCCGTCCCAGCAAATAGCAATGCGAGAGCGGCCTTCGCGCAGCTCCCTAACGGCGGTCAGTGTCGCGCCTGCAATATAGCGGACATAGTGAGGAAGGCCCGGGAATGGTGGACAGTCCTGGTCTGCATTTAGATATATAACAGCGGATTCTGACTGAACATGGACGAACATCTTCCAATCCGTATTCTGCTCCTTCTAATGCATCTATTCCGCGCGAGTTCTTCGGATCCAGTACAAATTCCAAGTAATCTCTGCTATGGTACGTCGCGAGCTCTTCGTAGCTGGCTGGGACAGGATTCACGACGCGAATCTCCGCCCGCAGGCCCTCTTTCGCAACGTTAGATAGTACGCCGAGGGAGCTGGCGAGCGAGTGGACAATCAAGGAACGCTTTTTGTTGGACGGAAGAAGCGCACTGATCTGTAAATATCATAACATGAGTACCAGCGACATGGCGGTTGTGCGGAAGAAGAGCAGCGAACTTGTGCAAGTTCTTTAGATGCGATGTAGGTTACATAGACTTCTGAAGGTAGTCTGTGGGTCATTGCAGTTGTGTGGCTGCAGGTGTGGTAGCGAGAGTCAGCGAAACTATGTGTTTCGAGGTGGCGTGGGAGCCTTCGAAGGGGTCAATAAGCTGGTCCGGGTAAATGTGCATTGTGGTGACGACTATATTGCAAAGTACAAGCTTATAGGAAACGGGTCACTAACACCTCCTCTCACCTTTACGGCATACATGTTAGCGTCTCGGATGATGATTCTTTGCCTCTTTCTTCTCTGGACCCCATGCTGCACATCCCCCTGCTCCTTTCTTCGTCAGAGCGGCCTAAAGCGACGACTGCCTAGCTAAACGTTCCATGACACAATCAGGAGATTATGTATCTGCTTCCAACGTTGTTTTGTCCATATAACTTCATAACTTCTGCATCCTCTGCAAATTCAAGGCCTTCAGCTTGGGTCAGAGCCTACTTCCTATATATTGCGGGCACCGGATCGGTCTTGCGCAATTCTCACGAGCAATTATGGTATCACCTCGATTCTGGACAAAATGTTAGGTCACTGTCGATAACGTCCAGCATCGAGTCATGTCTGTAACATACATGCATTATGCGGCGCCATCGTCACTGCCGTCCGACTATGCCACTTTATCACGCTATGTTGCCCGGAACGGAGAAAACAACGAAGAGGAGTCTACCGTAGAGGTCCGAGGGGAACGTGAGTCACTGCTAAACGTCGAAGATGCCGAAGAACGACCTGGACGTCGTAGTAGTCTTCCTCCACCCTTCATCCGACCGCTGAACCCGACCATGGCTCCAATCACCGCGAGAGATAAGTCTCCAGCCGCTATACCAACCGAGAACACCCCTCTCCTGAACCCGCTTGTTCCTCGGATAGAAGAGGACGTGGATTCTCCCGGACACGACCCGGAGACAAGCGCTGCTCGGAGAGTATGGGAGGAGATTAAGATCCTCATTAAGTACACTCTTCCAGTCTTTGGGTGAGCAAATTTCATCAGATCTGCGGCTTCTCGATTGACTCTTGATGGCCCAGATCTCAATTATTAGAGTATTCGCTTGTCATAGCGTCAGTCATATCGATTGGGCATCTGTCGACCACAGCGCTGGCTGCTGCTACGCTAGGATCTATGACGGCAAATGTAACGGGCCTGTCGATCATTCAAGGCTTCGCCTGTACTCTCGACACCATACTTCCGAGTGCTTGGACTTCTTCGGAGCCAAAATTAGTCGGACTATGGACTCAGCGTATGGGTAAGTAAGCTGGTAGGCATTCCCTCTGCGTGATCCAACTCGTTCCCATTCACAGCTGTGGTCATAGCCGCGAGTCTCCTAGTAAGTTAACCATCTTTCCCTAATTGGTTAGTATTGATTCCTCATGGAAGCCAATGTACGCTGTATGGTTTAATGCAGAGGCTATACTGCTCCTGCTCAGACAAGAACCCGAGGTTGCGCATCTCGCGGGAATATATCTCAAGTGGACCTCAATTGGTCTACCGGCTTATGCATTTAACTGTATCTCCCGGTATGTTACATATAAAGTAATCAATCTACGTACTCTCATCCGATATTGCAGACGATATTTCCAATCCCAAGGTCTTTTCAACGTGCCTACCCGGATTATCGCGGTAGTAGCACCGATAAATGCGCTTCTAAACTACCTTCTTGGTACGTTACTTCGCCTCAACCAATGGCTACGGTCCCGCACTCATACACCTCACGCAGTGTGGGGCCCGAAGCCGTTCTCTCTAGGATTCATAGGTGCTCCAATAGCGACGGCTACCTCGTTCAACTTGATCTCCGTCGCTTCGGTTACCTATGGGGTGTTCTTCGTACCTCGGACGGCGTGGCATCCCATTACCAGGCGAAGTTTCACTAACCTTTGGATCCTTGTTAAGCTGGGGTTGTCTGGTGCTGCGCAGATTTGTTCTGAGGTCGGTCTCATGCCATTGGGTTAGTACATGCTTCTTGAGGCTGACTGATGGTCCCATAGTGGTGGTCATGGGAGTTGGTGGGACGTAAGTTGTAACAGGCAATCTTTGCTTACCCATTCACTAAATCGAGCTCGCAGTTGCCGCTAGTCTGTAAGTCCTAAGCAAAGAAAAGTAGTCGAACACACCATTTGAGCGGATCTTGGATGATCAGGCTCGGTCCCACGTCTTTAGCTACGCAATCCGTACTCTTGGTATCAGCTTCGACTACGTTCAACGCGCCGTTTGCGCTCAGTGTCGCCACTTCTGTCCGGTGTGTCGTTTGATTACCTGCCATAAGGTTTTGAGGCTCACTTGTACCGGACTAGAGTTGGAAATCTTCTGGGAGAAGAGAATGCGAAGCGCGCTGGTATTGCTGCAAATTCGTCTTTACTACTTACTTTTGCCATAGCCAGTATCGCAAGGTGAGTTAAGCGGTCAGGAATTTGCGCTGTGGCTTAACTATTCCCCGCAGTACCATGTTCATGGTCTTCCGAAACTCATGGGGTTACCTGTTCAATAATGACCCTGGTAGGCATGTCGTCCCAGTCAGGAGACAGTAAATGACAAAGTCTTCGGTAGAGGTGGTCAAGCTAGTTGCATCAATCCTCCCTCTCGTTGCTCTCTTCCAAGTGTTTGACGGCTTGGGCGCGACAACAGGAGGCATCCTCCGCGCCAGGGGCAAGCAGGTACGCGCACCATCTCTATTATTGTCACAGTCATCTGGCGCTCACGTGCACTGCAGTTCACAGGAGCAATGCTCAACCTAAGGTCAGACCTCGGATGTAGCCGATGTCTCCTCGCCTGGCGACCCTTGAATCCACACTAACGACGCACCATTACTGTTGTAGTGGCTACTACCTCATTGGCATCCCCTTCGGCCTCTGGCTCACGTTCAAGCACGATATGGGCCTGGCGGGACTGTGGATCGGCTTGACGGTGTCGCTCGTCTATGTCGCAACGATAGGCGCGTACTTGTGTCTTGTCACAGATTGGGATAGGGAAGTGGTGAAGGTTAGGGAGAGGTTGGCTGCTGATAGGAAAGCGGATCCGGCTCCGCACTCGCATGTGTGATTCGTGATTCAGTTTGGCGTTGGTATTGGCAGGTAAATATGTCGATCCTCCGGTGGTAAGGCGGATGCGGTTTGGCGCGGAAGGAAAATAGAGTGCTGGGACTTTTGAGTTACCGCACTATGCTTATGCTGTCGCTAATGATCTCACAACATTTCAGAAGACGTCTTGTAGCATAGGATACTCGCTCACAATTCTGATGATAACCTCCAGCGCATTTGTGCTTCTGGCGTTGCCAACTTTAAGGGAGTCAGCAGATCGACTGATTCAAGTTGTGGGCGCATGGTCTCAAGAGTAGCAGATGGGGTTAGGTGGGTGCCGAAGCTACCCTTTTCCGTACGAGCTGGCGTCATTAGCAGATTCTATCAGACAGGCGAATAATGTTCGATTGGTGCCGTGATAAATTTCGTGTGCACATCTGCTCCCTTATAAGCGAGGGCACGTCGACGTTGGTTCGGATGTTCTGTTCTTTTTGGACCAGTATCTCGCCGACGCTTCGGTATGGAGCCCTCTTCCGCTAGTATGGAGATCGACAGGTCGAGTCCGAGTTACAACGAAAAGGCGGAGGGCAAGTATGAGCGTGAGGATTCTGAGACTGACTTGTTGGCGTTCTACGAGGATCGGGCTGGGCGATTAGTTGTTGACCCTCAGTAAGAGTCTAATCATTGTTACATGAACCGTTGACTCTGTGATAGCTGCCTTACGCGCCCCTTCAGAGAAGCGCGGGCTGAGTTAGGAGACGCCGTCGCGTCGAAGCTGAAGCTGACCAATGACGGCACAAAGGTGTTGTGGCCGCAACCCTCAGACGATCCAGAGGACCCACAAAATGTTGGTGGAGTTTCTTCTACTTGATCAGTTGCGAATTTAAGCGAAAACTGTTCGATGGTGTTACAGTGGAGCAACCACAGAAAGACTGTCCAGCTCATCGTCATCACGCTGGCTGCTATAATCCCGGATTTCGACTCTGGTGTGGGTATAGCAGCAATTTTTGCGTTGGCTAAGCAATATGGAACTACTACGGGTGTCATCAACAACCTTACGTCCAAGTGGGTTTCCCTTCCTTGCCAGATAGTCTTGAAAGTGAATTGAATTGACTGCAACAGCTGGAGTATTTTTCTACATGGTTAGTCTTGAAATTTCCGGAGTCCGTATCAGAGAACAAACGACGTCGGTGAATAGGATAGGGTGGGATCTTCGCTGTGATGCTCATGAGGCGATATGGAAGGCTGCCAGTCTTGTTCTGGTCCCAGGTATGTTAGCCCACCAGATGATAAACCTAAATGGGAAATGTTCATTTGGGATCGTCGATACAGGTTCTAGCGTTAGGTTTTCTAGTAGGTTGCACCTTCGCTCCAAACCTAAAGACATTCGCAGGTGGGTATTTTGGACAATTTGTTATATACAAACTCACTCTCTAACCTAGCCATGCGATGTTTAACGGCTGTCTTCTCGTAAGTTGTATGCCTCTTCTCTCGAGTGGTTGTGGTGACAGACGCTATGACCAAAATGATAAAGGACATGTCCACAAGCCACGGTAAGTTGGCAAATGATCCTTCCCTTGTGTGGTCTGATTTTGACCATAATCACTGTGTAGGGTCTCTACGTCGTAACAGATATGTATCCATTTCATCTCCAAGCTCGCAAGGTAAGTTACTTCTCTCACAGTAGGACTCGTGAAGCCTTACCCCCCTACTCAACCAGCTCAACGTGTGGACCATGGGCTTCATCATCTCCCCCTTCCTCTCACCCTTCGTCTTCGGGTTCCTAGTTGCTCGAGCAAAGTAAGTGCACACTCATTCCCTCGTATGAGACTGAGATGAAATATCCCACGGTAGCTGGCGCTGGTCCTATGGCGTCGCGAGCATCTACGGCGCTGTCGTCGTCGCCCTTATAATGTTTTTCGGCGAGGAAACGTACGCTCGCCTCGCCTCCTCTTCTTTCCCAGTCACCGCTTTATACTCACTCTGGGCGGTAGACTATATGACCGCTCGATCAAACCCGTCCCTCCGCGCCCGACAACCGGCATCCGGTATCGCATCGAGACGCTCTTGGGTTTGACGGGGTTGAAGATGGCGAAATACAGGCCGAGCGTGGTCAGCGGGCTGGTGAGCCATTTGAACGTGCTGTGGAGGCCGCACATGCTGGTGGTGTTGCTTTTCGAGGTGGGTTCTGTTCATGTGGAGAGTCGGGTGGAAGGCTGATGTAGTGCATGCGGTAGGCTTTTTTGGTTGGATTTGCTATTGGGATCAACGTATGTTCACGTGAGAGAGAAGGCGAGCCATGTTTTTTTGATGGTTGCTTTGGTTTGTAGGTTACGATGGCGGTGTTCCTCGGTACCCCGCCTCCTGTCGGGTTCGACTGGAGTCAGTACGCGACAGCCGCTGGATATGCGACTCCTATTGTGCATACTCTCCTCGTTTCTCGTACTTAATGAGCATCGACACTGACAAATACCCTCTCCAGGTGGCAGTATTAATCGGCGAAATCACGAGCCACTATATGAACGACTGGATCCAAGGCTGGTCGATCCGGCGGAACAAAGGCGTATTCGAGGCCGAGAATCGTCTATGGTCAGTGGGAAAATGTGCATCTTTTGAAAGATATGACGACCTGTCTTTTTCAGGGCGTGCTATATCGCGTTCCCATTATACATCTGCGGGTTCATCGTGCTTGGGGCGTCTGTGCAGAACCATCTGTCGGCGGGGGCGCTTGTCATGGGGTGGGGGATCTCGGAGGTGGCGGTGATGATTTATACGGTTGCCATTTGTGAGTGCCTGCACACTTCGGCCCATATTTTCACCAGCGGAGATGTGGATGTTGATTGGGTTGGTGAGCAGATGCATACTGCAACGACTGCTTCCCGAAGAACCATGGGGAGGTCAGCTCGTTGCTCAATTTGTTGAGGACGCTGGGTGGGTTCAGCGTTGCGTATTTCCAGGTGCCGTGGGCGGAGAAGCATGGGGCGCTGCAGGTGTTTGGGTGTGAGGCTGCGTGAGTAGAATGTGCTTTTTGAGGTTCGAGTGTGTATATGGTCTGACGGTTGTGACGTGTTATCGTAGGATTGTGGCGGGACTCTTCTTGCTTGTTGTTCCTGCGTTGCAGCTCAAGGGGAGGTATCTCAGGGTAAGGGTCCGTGGTGTACAATCGGTCTTGAGTACTAATCATGAGCCTCTAGGAGCGTTTTTCGATCTAAGTGACGCGTGGTTTACTTCGTGATGTATTTGTACCCTTGATATGCTGAAGATTGTTATGTATGGTGCTGTTCACTTAGCCACCGCTTCCCGTGGACAATGTTTTCGGAAATTAGAAAAGAAATTCGAATAATTTTTCTTCTTGCCGAAATGATTCTTCTCAATACTTATAGGAATCGATCCTCAAGACGGTTTTGTGTAGAAACCTTACAATCGTGATCTCAGCCGTGTATGGCACGACGACTTAGTGTATATAGCTATGTATTACCTTTACAACCACGATCTAGGTGCACGTTAATACACATTGAGATACTGTAACATGTATAAGCACAAATTCATATATATATATTGTTAATAATGATATTTCGATTCCTCTCTCATACTCTGTAACAACACTATAGGTTAGACTGTGTCACCTCGTTCGGGTTTGACTCTGGACAAAATGTTAGGACGCCGTCGATAACGTCGAACATCAAGTCATGTCTGCAATAGATATGCATTATGCGACGCCGTTGTCGCTGTCATCCGGCTATGCGATTTTATCCCACTTTGCTACCTGAGTGTCGTAGCGGTCTCCCCGCACCCTTCATCCGACCGCTGAACCCAACCATGACCACGAAGGATAAGTCTCCAGCCAATGTGCCAACTGAACACCTTTCCCGGACACGACTCGGAGACAGGCGCTGCCCGGCGAGTATGGGAGGAGATTAAGATCCTCATTAGATACATTCTTCCAGTCTTCGGGTGAGTACTAGTAAATTTCCATGTCATATCGATTGGGCATCTGTCGACCACAGCGCTAGCTGCTGCTCCGGTAGGATCCATGACGGCAAGTGTAATGGCCTGTCGGTTATCCAAGGCTTCGCCTGTACCCTCGACACCGTGCATCCGAGTGCTTGGACTTCCTTGGAGCCAAAACTAGTCAGGCTATGGGCTCAGTGTATGAGTGAGTAAACTGGAAAACATTCCCTCTTGCATGATCCGACTTGCTCCCATTCACAGTTGTGGTCATGCCCGCGAGTCTCCTAGTCAGGTTAACCCTCTTTCCCTGCAGTACCGTGTCCATGATCTTCTGAAACTTGTGGGGTTACCTGTTCAATAATGACCCTGGTAGTTCCAGTCAGGAGACAGTAAATGACAAAGTCTCCCATAGAGGTGGCTAAGTTAGTTGCATCAATCCTTCCTCTCGTCGCTCTGCTCCAAATGTTTGACGGCTTGGGCGCGACAACAGGAGGCAGGGGCAAGCAGGTACGCGCACCATCTCTGTTATTGTCACAGTCATCTGGCGCTCACGTGCACTGCAGTTCACAGGCAACCTAAGGTCAGACCTCGGATGAAGCCTTTATCCCCTCGTCTGGTGATGCCTGAATCTATACTAACGACACACCATGACCGTTGTAGTGGCTACTACCTCATCGGCATTCCCTTCGGCCTCTGGCTCACGTCCAAGCACGATATGCGCCTGGCGGGACTGGATCGGCTTGACGGTGTCGCTCGTCTATGTCGCAACGATAGGCGCGTACTTCGCACTCGCATGTGTGAGTCGCGATTTGGTTTGGCGCTGGTATTGACAGGTAAACATGTCGATCCTCTCCTGGTCAAGTTGATGTTTTATCATGTGTCGGTTCCTGATCACAATCAGATCACAACTGTGGCAAGGCGGATGTGGTTCGACGCCGAAGGAAAATAGAGTGTTGGCACTCGAGAGTTACCGCATGATGGTTATGCTGGCGTTAATGATCTTACGGCATTACAGAAAATGTCTTGTAGCATAGGATACTCGCTCGTAATTCTGATGATAACATCCAGTGCACTTACGTTACCAACTTCCAGGTGATCAGCACATCGACTGGTTCAACTTCAAGTTGCGGGCGCTATGGTCTCAGAATAGATGGGGTCAGGTGGGTGTCGAAGTTACCCTTTTATGTACTAGCGGCCCTCATTGGTCGATAGATCAGTGTATCACCGCCAATGAGCACCATCTTCAATCCGGAACGTAATGATTTGTGTGCGCATTTGTTCCCTTATAAGATAAGGTGACGCTCATGTTGCTTCGATTCCTCCGTTCTTTCTAGCCCAGTTTCTCATCGACGCTTCAGTACGAAGCCCTCTTCTGCAAGCATGGAGAATGGCAGGTCGAGTCCGGGTTATAAGGAGGAGGCGGTGGAGAGCAAGTGTCAGAGTGTGGATTCTGAGATTGACTTGTTGGCGTTCTACGAGGATCGGGCTGGGCGATTAGTCGTTGACCCTCAGTAAGAGTCTAATCACCATTACATGAACCGTTGACTCTGTGTTGACTACCTCATGCGCCCCTTCAGAGAAGCGCGGATTGAATTCGGAGACGCCGTCGCGTCGAAGCTGAAGCTGAGCAAAGACGGCACGAAGGTGCTGTGGCCGCAACCCTCAGACGATCCGGAAGACCCACAAAACGTTGGTGAAGTTTCTTCTGATTATTTGATTACGAGTTGAAGGCAAACCCTGTCTGCCTGTGTTACAGTGGAGCAATCTCAGAAAGACTGTCCAGCTCATCATCATCACGCTGGCTGCTATAACCCCGGATTTCGACTCTGGTGTGGGTATAGCAGCAATTTTTGCGTTGGCTAAACAGTATGGAACTACTACGGGTGTCATCAACAACCTTACATCCAAGTGAGTCTTCCTTCCTAGCGAGATGGTGGTGATAATGAGTTAAATTGGGTGCAACAGTTGGAGTATCTTTCTGCTAGGTTAGTCTTGAAATTTACTTAGTCCGTAGGAGCTAGCGAACGACGCCGCTGAATAGGATGGGGTGGGATTTTCGCTGTGATGCTCATGAGGCGGTATGGACGGCTGCCAGTCTTGTTCTGGTCCCAGGTATGTTAGCTCACCAGATGATAAACCTAAATTCGGAATGTTCATTTGGGATCGTCGATACAGGTTCTAGCGTTAGGTTTTCTAGTAGGCTGTACCTTCGCTCCAAACCTAAAGACATTCGCAGGTGGGTATTTTCGATAATTTCGTTGGGCACAAACTCACTCTCCAACCTAGCCATGCGGTGCTTAACGGCTTTCTTCGCGTAAGTTGTAGACCTTTTCTCTAAAACGGTTGTGCAGACAATATGACCAAAATAATGAAGGACATGTCCACAAGTTACAGTAAGTTGGCAAATGATCCTCCCCTTCTGTGGTCTGATCTTGACCATAATCTCTGTGTAGGGTCTCTACGTCGTAACAGATATGTATCCATTTCATCTCCAAGCTCGTAAGGTCAGTTACTTCTCTCACAGTAGGACTCGTGAAAGCTTACCCCCTACTCACTCAGCTCAACGTGTGGACCATGGGCTTCATCATCTCGGCATTCCTCTCGCCCTTCGCCTTCGGGTTTCTAGTTGCTCGAGCAAAGTGAGCACACACTGATTCCCTTATAAGAGACTAAGCTGATCCATCCCATGGTAGCTGGCGCTGGACCTATGGCGTCGCGAGTATCTACGGCGCCGTCGTCGTCTCCCTCATAATGTTCTTCGGCGAGGAAACGTACGTTCGTCTCCCTTCCTTTCCTTCCCATTCACCGCTTTACACTCTCCCTGCGGCGTGGAATGCCTTCGTAGACTATATGACCGTTCGTTCAAACCCGTCCCTCCGCGCCCAACTGCCGGCGTCCGGTATCGTACCGAGACGCTCCTGGGTTTGACGGGGTTGAAGATGGCGAGATACAGGCCGAGCGTGGTCAGCGGGCTGGTGAGCCATTTGAATGTGCTGTGGAGGCCACACCTGCTGGGGGTGTTGCTATTCGAGGTGCGTCCTATTTAGGCGGAGAGTCGGGTGGAAGGCTGATGTGGTGAATGCGGTAGGCTTTTGTGTTTGGATTTGCTATTGGGATCAACGTATGTTCGTGTGAAAGAAAGGCAGTGGATGTTTGTTGATGGTTCCTTGGGGTTTGTAGGTTACGATGGCGGTGTTCCTCGGTACCCCTCCTCCTGTCGGATTCGGCTGGAGTCAATACGCAACAGCGGCTGGATATGCGACTCCTATCGCACGTACTCCCATCATTGTTCATGCTTACTAAGCATCGACACTGACGGAATACCTTCTCCAGGTGGCAGTATTGATCGGCGAAATCACAGGTCGCTACGCGAATGACTGGATCCAAGGCTGGTCGATCCGGCGGAACAAAGGTGTATTCGAAGCCGAGAGCCGTCTATGGTCAGTGGGAAGATGTGCGTCTTCTGAAAGATATGATGACCTGTCTTTCTTAGGGCGTGCTATATTGCGATCCCGCTGTACATTTGCGGGTTCATCGTGCTCGGGGCGTCGTTGCAGAACCACCTGTCGGCGGGGGCGCTGGTCATGGGATGGGGGATCGCGGAGGTGGCGGTGATGGTTAATACGGTGGCTGTTTGTGAGTGCTCGCATACTTTGGCCCATATTTTCGCCAGCAGAGATGGGGATGTTGATTGGGTTGGTGAGCAGATGCGTACTGCAACGACTGCTTCCCGAAGAACCACGGGGAGGTCAGCTCGTTGGTCAATTTGATGAGGACGCTGGGTGGGTTCGCCGTTGCGTATTTCCAGGTGCCGTGGGCGGAGAAGCATGGGGCGCTGCAGGTGTTTGGGTGTGAGGCTGCGTGAGTAGAATGTGCTTTCTGAGGTTCGGCTGAGTATGGTCTGACGGTTGTGATCGTGATCGTAGGATTGTGGCGGGGCTCTTCTTACTCATTGTTCCTGCGTTGCAGCTGAAGGGGAGGTATCTCAGGGTAAGGGACCATGATGTACAATCGGACTTGGGTGCTAACCATGGGCCTCTAGGAGCGTTTCTCGATCTGAACGTGGCATACTTCATGATGTATTTATACCTAATAATGTTCATGTTGTTTGTATCTCGTGTACGCGACGGCTGTTCCGGAGAATCAATATCTAGCCGACGCACTGATCCGCTGTGGGGCATTCCGGCGTAACATGTTGATCGTGGTGTTTCTGAAAGACGTCGACAGAAAAGTTGAACAGTTGGCAACGAGCGGAAAGCTAGTCGAGACAGATCGCGTCTTGCAAGGGTCATGCATGAAATAGTGTACCGCGGAGAAACATACAAACCTTGACATATCCTGTTTTGGCAAGGCAGGAAGCGCTGTTGAATGGAGGGCTGTGCAGATAGCCTCTTCCGTCATCGGATGCGATGTTGAAGCCCATGTAGGTGGAGCTGCCCTCGCGGTTAACAGCCCCCGCGGTTGACGACGACAGCGACGAACATATTCCCGCTTACGACCACCGCGTCTGGCGAACACACGTCGGCGTCACACACAACGACGCCGGACTCAGACTGAACGACACACGCGACTCGGACGCCTTGCCCGTCCTGCTGCGCTTCACTTTTCTTTCTTTCTCTGCCTGCTGCCAGCAGTTACTGGATACGTTCTGACTATCAATCATCGATAGCATCTAACACAGCCTATTCCCTGCGCTTGCGTATCCAAAGCACTCCAGCTGTAGACTTGTTTCCTGACCACGCTCTCTCTTCCGACCGACTCCGTGCTGCTGACATTTGCTCAACTGCGGCAATCGTATGAAGCTAGAGCGAACATCGAACTCCCGGATGGCTCTTGCGACTCTCACCGCGCGCCCAGTTGTGCGCTATATTTTCCTTGTTTTTGTTGTGATCGTGAGTCTTTTATTACGTTACATCTCAATTCCGGAAAGTCTTCGGACAACGCGCCTGTAGTCCTATCTTGGTGGTGAGACGGGTGGTCTAATAGCGTAAGGCTATCACATAGTCCATCAGCTGGGGCGGCCTCACTTGTGTGGGCAAGTGCATTAGCGTTAGCCAGAATTTCCCGCTCTCAGCACTTCAACCACGGAATTCCTCAGTGTACTTGATCTCTAACCATTCAATAGATCGCCCTCCACTCGATCCTCAGTCTCACCCATTCAGGTTACTCCCAAGCCACCTCCCTTTCGCACCTACTCGGCTCCTCACAAGCCCGGCCCACGGTCCCCGCAGACTACTACGAAGACATCGTCCCCGCCTACCTCAACAGTTCCAACAACAATAATGGGCACCTCCTCACACGCAAGGCGAACGCCACTATGTTGATGCTCGCGAGGAACTCGGATATCGATGGCGCCGTGCGTAGCGTGCGCGAGGTTGAGGACAGATTCAACAGGAAGTTCGGGTATCCCTGGGTATTCCTGAACGAAGAGGACTTTAGCGAGGAGTTTAAGAAGTGCGCACCTACCTACGCTCGCGTTCGAGGTGTCCCCGCTAATTGGGTTGCAGGCGTATTTCCGTGATCACGACAACACCTGTGTCCTTCGGGAGGATCCCGCATGATCACTGGTTCCAGCCCTCCTGGATTGACGAAGGGAAGGCCTCGGCCGGGCGCAAGAAGATGGAGGACGATGGAGTAATCTATGGTGGCAGTCTGAGCTACCGCAATATGTGCAGGTTCAACTCGGGGGTGCGTCATCCCTTTCTAACCTGCCCCACCTCCCTTTACTGAATTCGGTGCTGTATAGTTCTTCTACCGCCATGAGCTCCTGCAGCCCTACCGCTACTACTGGCGCGTCGAGCCCGATGTGCATTTCCACTGCGAGGTCGACTTTGACCCATTTCTGTTCATGGGGGACTATAACAAGACATACGGTGCGTGCCTCTTTTCTTGGTCACCACCTTTCCTTTCTCTCCGCTTCATGACCTTGCTAAACTAAGTCTCTACCCATGCAGGCTTCACAATCACCATGTACGAGTTCGAGAAGACGATCCCGACGCTGTGGGACACTGTCAAGGCGTTTGTCAAGGAGCACCCGCAGTATGTTTCACCCGAGAATGCGATGGCATTTTTGAGCGAGGACGGGGGCGAGAGGTATAATTTGTGCCATTGTGAGTGTTTTTTCGTTCATCTACCCGTCCTTCTTATCGTGGTTTCGGGAATGCGAACGTGGAGCTGACAGTGTGTTGCAGTCTGGTCGAATTTCGAGATCGCGGATATGGACTTCTGGCGCGGGGAGGCGTACACGAAGTTCTTTGAGTACCTAGATAAGACGGGCGGATTCTATTACGAGGTGTGTCCTTTCCTCACCTACCCTGTTTCCTACCCCAAACTTCCATCATCTGCCCCGTTATTGACACTGACATCGTATCGCTCAGCGCTGGGGTGACGCACCCGTGCACTCAATAGCCGCCGGCCTCTTGTCGCGAAAAGACCAGATCCACTTCTTCAGCGAGATCGGGTATGAGCACAATCCGTACACGCACTGCCCGACGGGCGAGGCGTGGACGAGGGGGAGGTGTTCATGTAACGAGGGGAGGAGTTTTGGTGAGTGGTTCGGTCGTTTGGAGTGTCGGTTCCTTTCGATAGCTTTGGGCTGGCTCGTATCGGCTAGGCGTCGAGTAGGTTGGAGACCTGGGGTTTTCCCCTATGCGCCGAGCATTGTCGCGTGCCAGACGAGGACGTGTAGTTGTTTGGTTGTGTGTCTTAATTTCGCCTTGCTTGTGGCTGGTAGTTTCGTCTTTCATGTTTTCGCATCCGTTTGGGTTTGGGAGCGTGTACTGACCATGCCTTATCAGATTACGACGGGTACTCATGTATGGCGAAGTGGGATCGGGTGAACGGAATAGTGCACTGAGAGCACTCCATCTACGCATCGAACCCAAAGCTAGCCCCCACAACACGTATCGAACATCAAGACTGAGCTGAGCTGAATACTCAAGCTGACTCTTACTCTCGCGCGCAAGTGCAATTGTAGCATATGTTGTATATGTATACGATACACCGCATAGCTAAGATAGAGCGCAAAACACATGTATAAAGTAATTTATTGAATCGATTCTGTCAGTATGGAGGGCTTGCCTGACATGAAAGCGCATGTGAGACGCTCGACGAGCCAACCTGAGAGACGTGAGCAAAAGGTGGCTCGACCCGAAGAGACGCCGTGGGGCGGAGAAGACGAACGCGCCTTGGAACTGGCTACGGCGACTTAGAGGGAGTACCTGAGCGGCTGCGAACGTAAGTCAGGAACCAGAGAATATGGAGAGGTGCGATTTTGTTGTCGACGAATTACGCCATAGAGCCGTTCCTGATGAGTTAGAGGGCGCATTAGAATTTAGAACAGCAGGCAAGGTCAGCGTGAGTCGAGAGCCGTCATATTTTGAGAGCAAGGAACAAGACCACGGAGAGTTAAGCCCTTGAGGGAGAGGCAGCATTGCACAGATGCACTGAGTAGCACCAGGGCGTCAATCTGCGTCGAGTTGAACTCAACCGGGTCGACACAAATGGGGTTGTCCGGTGGCGGTTGGGTAATCCAGGATACCGATCATAGGTCTTCCGGTTAAACCGATATTTGCCAATCGAAGAGAGAAGGCGTCCTGGGGGATGTGATTGACAGCGACGTCGGCTAGCGGTACTTTGACACCGCGTGGGGAAGTCATAGATTATTGCTAGCCCTCAAACTCTAGAATATGGATGAGCGGGAGGGCGAGATGTGGCGAGATGCTGTGAGCAAGGGGTTAATGCTGCCATAGGGGTGGATGGATGGACGAGGCCTGACCGTACTAGAACAGCAGACTACCATCTGGATCACATATATGAGGGGTTCATCAGGGAGGACACAAAGTAATAGACCAGAGGTACTGTTGCCAAGCAGGACAATAATATGCGCGTTAGTAACATCCGCACTCGTGCTACTCACACACGAAGATAGCTGATTTCTCAGACGGGTGCAATCCAGGTCATAGAAGTCAATAATGACGCGGAAGATCAGGGAAGAATTGCGCCTCAGAAAATGAGATTGGATTGAAGGCGCCCGAGTCGTATAGGAGAAGACAAGGTCGGTGGCGCTACTTTGCACCATTCAGATCGGTGAGGATGTGAGCGGCCTGGGGCCTTGGAAGTCGTACCACCAAGAACAAAACAGGAGAATGAGCCACTCCGTATAGGAGACGCCATCATAAGAGGCTCGTGTACTTGGTCTTGCGCGTAGAATTGGATGGCCTGGCAACAATGCCTCCCCTCGAACATAGGCCGACAGTTCGGGCCCGACAGATCCACGACTAAATCCCCCTGGAGATAACATATGAGATACCCGACAATTAACTTCGTTGGTAACTTGTGTCGCGAAGCAGGATGTGCGAGAAGTTAGAAAATTGCAACGCCACCTACGTATGCACGCTTCGGCCGATACTACTTATCGTTCTGAAGCGTCGTTAACCAGGCCCAACATTATTTACCCATACAGCGACACCAACACTGTATAGGTATGGAGGGTAAGATTATTCATGAACAAGCATGAAAAGATTCTTACCTTCCACTGAGTATGCATTAAGAACGAGCGGGAAGGAGAACTCGGCAAAGATGCGAAGTCTCGGGAACGGGATTCCGTTGCCGATCGACTAGGGACAGGTCGACTTTAAGCAGGTGGTGCTGACAGATCTAGCGACTGGCGGGGCGGGGCACCCCGTGAACATAGCTGTTACTGCGGCTGCTTGTACGTGACAATGATAATCACAATCAGACTGGAGTTCCTCCCTTGAAAGGATGTGGCTTGATCACTGTCTGTCGCCACGTTGTCATGCACGACCGAGCTACAGTCAATATTCTTTAACATTTTTTGTTCTGCAAGGAGATAACAGAGACCGACTGCATGGAGTGAGCTGATCGCGAAAGTCGACCTGACCCTGTAACGGGACACTCTTAATGGCCGGAGTTCCTTTGCATCCCGGATGGCGAATCTGGAGGAACAAGACAGCTCGAGACTGTCCTTCTAGTACTTCCTGCCCCTGATGTGTTATTATCATTAAATGGGATATGTAACCCCCTTAATACGCCTTCTACACTCAACTAAGAATTCTCATACCGCTTCAGATATACTAGGATGCATGCCAGTGGTCTTTGAAATAATAACGGAAAATTTGGATGTCGTAGCAAATACCAGTCGGATTGCGCAGCTATAGGAAGTAAAACGGAGATTAAAGATGCGGGGTAGATCCATCTGCTTTCTTAGAGTCTAACCTGATATATCGATAAGTGCTAGCGTTAAAAGGCTGCCGTGCCTTTCAGGACAGCAATTAGTAGTTTCCAGAATACTAATAAACGTGATGCTTGTCGCAAGATTCAAACTCCGCCTGCAGACACGCCAAGAATGAAAAAGTACTGCTCACCGGTTCTCAATCATTCATTGTTCAGAGCCACACAGTAACTGGCCACACTCTTTTGAAGTTTGCATGCTCCCTGTTTGCTCGAGCATTTCTCTTACTATTTATTTGCCTTCATTCCATCTCCAGAGATCTAGGGGTACATGTCGGCATTGTTTGCCGCGTCGGGGGTTGCGTGTGACTCAGACGTGACAGAGATTTTGCATATCCCTTCCGCAGCATCTCTCCTGTAACAAGATCTAAAATGTGAAAAAACCGTAGTAGTGTTCGTATGATAGCACCACATGATGTCTTGAAAACCAGACGAGTGGCGATTTACCAGATCGTTCGCAACTTCACGATAGTACAGACCACGAACCAGGAACGAGGGAGCATTTTGGATGTGAAAGGGGTATTTTTAAACGGTTTGTGATTCTGCCCGGCCGGCTTCCAGAACGCAAATATTTGCCGACATATGTTTGAGCTCCGTTTTCTCGAGACTTGAGCGCTTGAGCAGTGGTTCACCTGACAACAGAAGAAGACTTGGGTGTAAACTGTAGTCCGGACCGCCAGCATTTTCATCTCCCAGGGTCTGAGGAAGCGGCTGCTGCCTGATTTGGACGCCCGAGCCACCTCTGCATGTGCGAAGCTCTTTCGGCCAAGCATAATATTTCTGGCCCGTGGCGCATAATTGTCGTGCCAACACGCATTACCCTTATTCCGCACTATGGTTGCATTGCGAAACGTTTCCAGCTCTGCGGAGACGTTGTGAGATAAGTCTGGGCCCGAAGAGTCACCGGTCTGTCATAAAGTACTTTGGACTGATATCGAAGGCGAGCGGGACTCCTGAAAAACGGGAAACATATATACTACAACCGCTCTTTTGTTTGTTTCGTTCTATTCCGACCACATCCCTCCCTCCCCTGCACTCGAGGCTCTCAAATGGCAGACCTCCTTGCAGCGTTGGACCTCCTCCCTCCAGATGTGAATAGGTTCTCCTACGTGGCCGAGTACCTCCGGGAGTCGTTTGTGATCATCAATCCGCAATGGTATGTCTTTCAGCACATTCCCTTCGATTTGTCTCTGACAGGAATGTAGGGTTCATGTCCTTCTATACGTCTTCGCCGTGTGCTTTGGAATGTAGGTGACGAAAAGACTGCAGCACCAGTCAGAGGCTAAAGCCGTCGAATCTTCCCAGCGCGCTGATCTTGACGTTGGTTGGGCTCCTTGCGAAAGTGAAAAGCGGTGAATTCTATCTAATTCGATTCCAAAATGGGCTCCTGGTCCCTAATGCGTAAGAAATTGTCGTATCCCTTAATGTCAATTTTAAGACTAATCGAGCCTTGGCCAGGGTCGTGCTGTACTCTCTTTGGATCGCTGTCTTCATCACCATGATGTTCGTGAACCTCATCTGGCAAATCTGGTGCGATGACAAACGACAAGTAAGTTGCAGAAGACTCGGCTACCGTCGTAGCAGTACTTATGATTGCATTCTGCAGCCTTCAACCGGCCGCATTGCCCTTTTCGGGTGTATGTGGTTCTGCTTCTGGGAAGCGGGGTTCAGTTACGTAAGTCGCCTCAAGTTCATGACAATAATATTTCCGTAGGGGCTGAGATTCGGCGACTATATTAGACGATTTCGACGATCAGTTACACCTTGAAAGTTGGCGCCACGTTAGCCAGTACTGCCGACGGTGCTGCCCGCTGGGCCGAACAGAAGGCCAGGCGTGACTGGAAGGTCTATTTGGTGTGGTTTGTGGATATCATCACTTTCGTCTTTCCTCTGTCGCACGTCGTCTGTGAGTCTCCTGCTTTTATTGTACCGTTCCAGAGAACGGTACTTATGGGCGCGGGGCAGCTACGTGGACCATCTTCATCAAGTCCAACACGGATTTCGACAACGCGTTCAAGATCTCACGCGGTATCCGGGACAATCTCACGTCCCTGGCACCGTCTTACAACCCGAATACTTTCAACGCCACCACTGATCTCCTACCGTCGCTTGCCCGTATGCCTGAGATGGAGGCCAACTTGAATGAGTGGGTCCGACTCTCCCGCTGGGGCTACGCTCTCCTCGCTTTTTACTGTTTCCTTTCCCTTGCCGTTAGTTGCTCGTATTGCGGAACAGAGACGCTATTTGACACTGATGTAATTATAGATCTGGACACCCTTCTTCATCATCCTCCGCGCGCAGCTCCTTCAGTCCATGGGCAGCAAGACGAAGCAGTTATCCGGAAACGACGTGAGCTCTGGATCCTCAGGTATTCATATCGTACCTGAGCGTGCTCGTCAACGGTACCGGACACTACTCTGGACCACCGCTACTGTCTTCTTGAAGGACTTCGCGTACGGCGGTGTGGCACGTGAGTATTGACCTGACATCTGCTTGTCTCATATCATTTGACGCCCCTGCAGTCGCTGTCGGTGTCCGCCCAGGCTACGTACTCGACCCTCACTACAACATCGTCTGTATCGTCCTAGCTGCGGGCGTCTTCTCCATCGTAGGCAACATCATCGCCGGCCTTGTTGCATGGGGCGCTGTCCGGCAACTCATTCATGACCGGGCACCCGCGACAACGTTCAGAGGCATATCATCGACGATGCACTTCAGGAACCACTCGCGATCGCAGGCGATGGAACTTGCGAACGTAGTCAAGCTCGATCTCGAGGCCCCCATGGTGACAATCGAGAAGGAGACTTACACAGAGAGTGATAAGACGTTTATACGTGGACTCGAGTACAAGGGACAATAAGATGTATGTGGAGCAAGCACTTTCTATTTCCCATTGGCAGGCGGATTATACCATTATTGTTATTATGGTTAGTTGTGAATTCATGTGTCCTTCGTTAAATTGATTCGGTCTGCCCTGGTGGCGACCTTGAGAAAGCCCCATGTACCTATGCCTCAAGCCTCAAGTCGTGATTTGACTAGACGTGGATTTCGACGTAAATGGGTGGCTCGACGAACTTGACAAGTGGCTCGCAGACGAGATCTCCCGAGCGTTTAGACACCCTCCGGACTCTTCCGCGCCACCATGTCACGTGCCGTCGAGGCATACGCCAATGCCATCGCTTGTGGCCGCCAAGTATTGAGACCTAATTGCTACCCAAGGTTGAGAAATGTTCTCAGATCGCAAAGTCTCATTCAAGACACCACCAGCTGCTCTGGTGGATGTGCGACAATCCCAAAGTGCCCGTCGCGAAAAGGTTAGCGTGCACCATGTCTGCGATAGCAGCTGGCACTAATTCGGGTGCATTCAGGCTCTGGAAGAACAGAAGCGGGTGTGTCTCATGCTTTGAAATTTGGAGACACATTTCATTGATGGTCTGAGCCTCGAAGTAGCGACGCGCGCAACGAATCGATGCATCCAGGCAACTCGATCTATTTGCGGATCTGACCCTAGGACCTTCAGACGATGAGGGCGAGGATGAGGGAGATGGCGAACCTATTCGAGAGGGCGTGGCATCCTTTGCATCTATGCTGCCCGAGTCTAGTGTGGGACCATCCACCAGTCAACCTGCTTCAGAAGAGGCTAGCAAAAAGGGAGGAAAGAAGAAGACCAAGAAGCGAAGGAAGCACAAGGCGAATAAATGGGCTGAAAAGTGCATGTACGCTGAGCTGCTCGAGATGACTGAGGACAATCCCTGGTCGGATGGCCTCCCGACTGACTTGGAGACAGGTTGGGTTGCAGTAGCACCGGTGCCCGTGGGCAAGCGCTGTCTGGCAGTAACACATCACTCTTTTGGTTTTCCAAGTGCTGGTGCGTATTATACACCCTCCATACTGCGTCAATCAACGTCGGTACATCTAGGCCCCAACACTACTCTCCACTCGCGCTTGCTTGGTAAATGCCTCCTTCCGCCTTTCCCCTCCGCCCTGCCACCATCCACTATCCTCGACTGCATACTCGACCCTAACTGGGCGAAGAACGGTATCCTTCACGTGCTCGATGTCATCCAATGGAAGGGACAGGAAGTTGGCGACTGCGAGACAGCGTTCAGGTATTTCCCATGCCAGTGTCTAGTTTATGACTGACCGAATGGGAGATAGGTTCTGGTGGCGCGACACCCGTCTCTCAGAGCTCCCTCCCACACCTCCGCCTCCATCCGCCCCGTCTCCAGAGAACACTGCTCCCACCTCGTACCGCTTCCCCTATCCAACTAACCTCGTCCCTGTGCCTTACCATACCGACACCTCCCTCACCTCTCTGCTCACCTCTATTATTCCCAGCGCCCGTGTTCCCCGCTACCTTTCCATTTTTCTCCCCGCCGCTCGCTCATTTACAATGGATATTGACACGCAGTTCGGATCCAATAACGCGACGCAGCCAGTGACATTCGAGATCGCACCGGATGGTTTACTCTTGTACGTCGTCCAGGCGAGCTACGAGCCGGGGACTAGTCCCCTGAGTAGCTGGGTGCCCGTCCACGCTTACGATGGTGGAGGTGAAGGACATTTGGACGTGTTTGAAAGGCAGGTAGTCAAGCAGTCTCACCTGATTGCATCGAATTCTCAAGGGGCTGCTCTCTTGAAGGCTTGTGCGTCGGAGGTTTTCCAGACCAGCCTCTGTGGAAGTGGATATGGATGCAGACTAACATCACAACGTTCAGAAATATGGTACACCGATGTGGCTCTACATCGCTGCGAGCCTAGCAGAATACATGTAAAAATCTGTGCCATGACTGGTAAACAGGTAATGCCGACTTACCCTCAGCTCTCCGTCTTTCCTCTGCAGCGCGGAAACAATCAGCCGGAACAAGCTCGTCACTATCCTACGAACATTCCTCAGCTGTTCGCAATGCAGCAAAAATGAATAATACTTACGCCGCTTCGCATCTGAACACTTGCAGAGGCCCGTGTGCTTCCTTCCACCCAGGGGACCTGGAAGAACGGTACGGTGTAGACCCACACCGAACTCGAAGAGAACGCTCTTAACCATATATATTCTGACCTCAAATATCAGCACGCTCATGAGGTATGACTGCTAGATGCATTCAAGTGTGATAGCAGGACCAAAAGGCGGTATCTTGTTGTTTTATTGCCACTGACACCGACTAATGTGGCCACTCGGGAGAGGACTCCTGTCGGCGATCTCTTGAGCGTCGTTTTAACGGAGCGATCGTACATCCTAGATTCAAAAGTATCAGTTTTGCAAACATGTGACTGTTGTGTCGAATGTTCACATCTCCTCGCCGAAGAATACGATCGTGAAGACCGGGAATGCATCATGCAGTGATGCGACGCCGTAATGACCATCTCCAACTAACGTTCAAATACTTCAGTCAACAAGCTGACCTGGTGAGATGGATCGAACCTGCCTCTAGCGACCAAAGGGAGACAAGAATAGAGCAATTAAGAAGCCCATCGTCCACAAACTGAGCTGCGCATGGAATCTATCGTGAATGGAATGGTGTCGACTGTCAGTAAAACCCGATTCCCCTTGCAAGGGAAAAGTCTTGGGGACCTTGAGACCGGCTTGCCATGACCTGACAGGGCAATTCCGTGATATTTGACCCTTAGAAGTCCATGGCAAGGCCATCACAATGATCCGGGCATTCTCAGAGAATAGTTAGCCTTGCCGGGCCTTGCAGGGTCTTGCAAGGGCAGTTCGGAAAATTTCCACACGGTGCATGCATTGCACATGCCATGCCAGCTTGCAGGTGGAATGGGTATATATATGTATAAACCTAGAAGTGCCTCCTGAGAAACACGGAACTGATGGCTACATACATCAATGATTTTCCACAGTGACTTGCGATGCGCACCTTTCTGTACATTTTGTCCTTAGTCGTAAAGAAACATTAGCGAAAAGAACGGGTACTCGGGATTGACTACAAGACGCTGGCAAGCGATGCATTCATGCCATGTGGTTAGATCAACTTGGATGTCGCGAGTACAAGAGTGTTCGTCAATATAGGATACAGATGTTGATATACATACAATATGACTTTGAAGAAAAAGCGTGGTCTCAATCGTTCTGCAATATTACTGTGATTATATTAAATATATGAACTGAGGCCTCTGACTCATTGCGTCCGAACTCGCGTCGGGCAACACTGCCACGGGTTCCTCAGTACAAGGAAAATCCAGATTTCTGATTTTCCTATCAACACAATGTAATCAGCAACAATTGAGATCGGGTATGCTTTCTGCGCCTACCGCTGATTGCAGCACGTCCCAGCGACTGGCGAGACGCCACATACTCTACAGCGCCAACGGTTTTTATTGGTCGGACCTGCTCGTGGTGCCAACGATTCTAACTTCAAGAAAGTGGCAGTGTCTTCAGGACTATACAGCCGGAAATTGTCTTGTGTATGTTTGTGCAAAATAGCATGTGCTATCTTTTAGCAGAAGGGCGTAAGTTCTGCTGTCTAGAAGAAGTCAGAAGGGCAGTGAGGCTCACGGCATGTCTCCAGGTTAGTCCCGCTCGTTTCTTGAAGCCTTGGCTGGTAAAAGGGCACTGAAAACATTCGAACCTGACATGAAGCTGGTCCATCTCTGCGGCCGTAGTTATATCGGGATTTTTTCCGCATATTTCCACAATGTGTCTGGCATGCTTCGATGCGTTCACATCAAATGTCAACTTATCCAAGTGAGCGCTACCCCAAGGTATTGCCCGGAAAAAGCTGCAGCACACCTCTGGAGCCGCTCCGGGAAGTGGAGGCTCGCATTTTACCAACCAGTTCCAGTCAGTCATGCACGAATGGACATACATCTGTTCAAAGGTGAGTGGGATAGTGCCTCGGCACGGACACAAAAACTGAGATGTGGCCAGAGCCACTCTCTCGTGGTTTTGCTCATTAGAGCTCTCCGGTAGAAGTGCAGACAGCTTTCGACACACGGACGCGCGCCATAGCTCGGATAGCTCCGGGAGACGAGCAACAGCGTGGATAAAGGAAGACTCGGTGACTTGGACGTCCTTTGGGGCGTAGACGATACTCAGAAAGTCCTCCATAAAGAGTATATCTGCTGGAGAAGGAACCATCTCCGTTTCCGCTCGGGTCGCATAATAGTCTTTTAGGACTTTCTTCAGGACAATCAAGCGCTTCGGGAGGAACTTTGTCCATTTTTCAGCCTGATGTTTTGCTTTCAGGGCTTCCATGAACTCGATCGTCTTCCATTTCACGCCGCTCCAGACTGACGCGGTGTTCAATTCCAACAGACACGAGCAGCAAGTATCCTATGCGTACCTCGCTCAGTGAGTTCCTTCGGCTCCTTGATCGAGGGGTGCTGATCGAACTCCTTTTTCTCATTATAGGTCATTTCTTCGATAACTTCATCATATCCGAGTTCCCTAAGTTTATAGAGAATCCTGCATGTAATATCTGAGTTGCCCATCCATGGCATCGGGCTCGCGTTCATGGCCGTAACGGTGCTGCCAAGTCTTAACGTCTTTTACATGCTGCCATAATGCGCGAGAGGCGATGAATAAAGCAATCGGAAAAGGCGGAAAGATAGTCTTACCATATCGCAAATAGCGACACGCGTAAGTTTCTCCGGTAGAATGGCGTGAAATTCTTGCTCTTTGAACCTCTCAACCCTGTACATCTCACGAGATGTCCAACGGTCGGCAAACTCTCTCAAATCTCTGTCTTCCTCATGAGGGGCCTCCTCAACGTACGTCAGTTTCTTCAGCTCTTCCGACAAAGCGATGATGTCGGACTTCAAGTAATACGTAGTAGATCTTAGCAAAACTTGGAGCAAGCAAAACATACGATTCAGATTTTGTCCTGCGAGCGACGCGATGTATATACCTTTGAAATCATGGCCTGGAATACTTGATGTGATACGAGAAAGAGACAGGCCACTTTCCAAATTCCGGAATGACCTGGGTAGTAATTCCTGCGCCTGTGATTCTGTCAGGAGTCTACATACAGTCTTGGGATCAGAGGCGTAGGCGATCATGTCACGGACAGCAACTTACTGAGTTTTCATACATTTTCTGCAGCACTTTACCCGCAGTCCCCACTGCGGGAAGTCTATCGTGGGTCCATGACAAAACTGAACAGACAATATCAGGGCTACTTAAATCCAAGAAACTCCAAATCATTCAAGACACGCACAGTACAATGAAATTCAAACAGAAGATTGACGTATTTGGGTTCATGCAGGTCTGAAGGACATGACGGCAACCCTTGTCTTACGGTGAGATTGGCAATCGCCGCTCTCCAAAGGAAGGCAGAGTTTCGGTTCATAAGGGCAGCCCTCCACGACTTGCTGCAGCGTGCGAGGTGGAGGACATCCAGCGGGTGCGAGTATGAGAAGATCTACGACTCCCAGTCAGCCTTCTTAATCGAGTTTTAAAACAGAGCAGCAGGATATACACACCTCGATGAGGACGTCGAGGGGCATGTCAGAAAGTCCCAGAGACTCCCCAGGAACTCGCTTCTTCAGTCCAGTGGTGTTGGAATTCCTCCTCTTCTTCTCCCTTGCACGACTGCCAACCATGGTGACGGCTTGCTTACGTCGCTTAGGGTCAGGTTGAGCAGTGTCGTGGTCAGATACATCCTCTTCATCGCCAGCAAGCTCAGGATCTGTAATAGTAGGCTTGACGCGTTTGCGAGTTGAACGACGCGTGGTCATGTTGAAAGTCGTGCCAGTCAAGACCGCCATCGCATCCACGCCGGGCGCGCTTTATGTAGCATGTACGTGATACACGTGATCTATGTCACCTGACACATTTTCCCATGTGATCTCGCTTCCATGTTATTGCTGTATTCGAGGACACATTTCATCTGTCAGTTTAATTTCAAGGTCAGTAAGAGCGACTCCCGTGCGGTCATGGTTCGCAAGCTTCTTATTGACTTGTTTTTCCATAACGTTTCCACGTAGATCCCATTTCCGTCCGTGCAATGGACGCCGAGGACGATTTGTTCAGTCCTCGCCTCAATCCACCCCTTCAGAATACTTCTGCATCTCGAGACAAAGAGCCCGATGACCTTCAAAAGCTAAAGCAGTGGCAGGAGGAACGACTCGCAAGAAGACTGAGGGGAGAATATGAGTCGGCCATTTTGCGTCTGAGTGAACTCGTGCGTTATGTCCTTCTATTCAACTTCAACTAACTAGACCCGTCTGTCAGGTGAATAGCAACCTCGAAACACCAGTGCGGATTGCGTCCGTGAGAGTGGAAGGAGCTCCCCATACCCGTTCCTCATTCTTGGGATTCCTTATAAATCCTCTCCTGCCCCCTGTTACTTCCGATTCTACCCTCGAATCCGTACTTCACACGACGCGCAGGATCAGCCACATACTGCAGGACAGCGATATCTTCAGTCATATCGAGGCGAAGCTTGACGCCAGCCGGGATCCTCTTGCGACAAACGGGGACGTCGACGTCATTCTAAAAACACGCGAGAAGGGCAGGTTCTACGCGAAGACGTCCACTGAATTCGGCAACAACGAAGGTGGTGCGGTGAGTGGGTTTTGAATTATGTGCCTCGAGGTCATATCTTAGGATGTGGACAGAGCGCGACGGCGCGCGTCCGGAATGCGTTCGGCGGCGCAGAATCACTCGAAGCCAATGTCTCTTTGGGTACAAAGACCCGCCGGTCGTACTACGCGAACCTGTCCCTCCCGGTGTCGTCCAACCTGCAGACATGGGCGGATGCGTCCGTGTTTGGTATGGATCGAGACAACTCTAGCTACGCAAGCTGTACGGAGGGCCTGCGGGGCGTCAAGGCAGCAGTCAGGGTGAGCTAGGTCAGCTTGTCTGCTTTCCCACTCGGCACGTTCATTACCCACCTGCACTCTAGTCCGGCTCGATCTTCTCTGGTCGGCACGAGCTCGCATATGAAGCGGTGCTGCGTCACATCGGGAGCCTCACCCCCGCTGCTTCCATGAGGTGCGCATTCTAGCCCAACATGAGTAGCGAGACTGAGGCGTTCCTAGTATACGAGAAGCGGCGGGAGAGACGCTCAAGTCCTCGGTCTTGCACTCATGGACATTAGACACTCGGAATGACAAGATGATGGCTACGCGCGGTGTTTACCTCAAATTGTTCCAAGAGCTTGCGGGTCTGGGTGGTGATGCATCGTTCTACAAGGCAGAGGCGGAGACGCAGTGCTCCCGGCGGATCTGTCCTGGTGTGGTAGGTGATTCCTCGCGCTATTCAGTCACCTCGGCTGACGGTGCGACAGGCATTATCGGGAGCGCTGAGGACTGGGATCTTATGGGGCATCGGCCGGCCGACTCTGTTTTCGGACCGCTTCCAACTGGGTGGGCCTACGAGTGTTAGAATGTTGAGGGCCAACAGCATGGGCCCTCGGGATGGCGGTGAGTGAGCGCGGTAAGTTGACTCATTTGGTGACTGATAGGATGCTAGCGGATTCGCCCGGGGGCGATCTGTACTGGTCCGCGGGTGTCAGTGTGATCTCTGACCTTCCTCGCAAGCCGCACTGGCCGCTAAAACTGCACGGGTTTGTGAATGCTGGAAGATTAGATGGCTTGGATAAATGTGGGTCGTGGTTCGGATGTAGACTGTGTACTGACCTTGGTTTGCAGCAAAATCACTCCAAGAGAACGTTGTCTCCTGCATAACGAAGCCGTCCGTCTCTGTAGGCGTGGGCCTCATATACCGCTTCGACCCAGTGCGGGTGGAAGTTAATTTCGGCGTACCGCTGGTTGCAAGCAGCAGCGACGGCTACCGAAGAGGATTCCAGGTGGGCATGGGGCTCGACTTTTTGTAGGTGCAAGACGGTTGGGTATTATTATAGCGGCACGAATCTCGGCGCAAAATTGCAAACTACGTGTTAGTATAAAGGGTAGATGCATGTAATTACAATTCACGGCTCCTCTTCTTCGTCTCCGCAGATTCGGATGGGGAAAGACTATTCTCCGAGGTAGGTTTCTTCCCCATTAAAAGCGTTGAATGTCGCACGATGCCTCGAAGATTTTACTTGAAATTGGAACAGTGTCAGGTCTCGACATAAGCATCGTAGACATGCATTACAGATGATTCCTCCAATGATAAGACAGGTCCTGCGGTGCATCATCGAGGAGGTGGCTCAACGAGGGAGTCGCGCGGCAGAGGAAAAAGCTGTGCACAAGAGCCAGAAAAGAAAAAGGCTCATTGGGAGACCGTGTTCCTGAAGCTTAACTGCAGTCATGCACGGATCATATGTAAACACGAATCCACTCGTCTGAAGACATTGGTCGGAAAATATGATAATGTGTTGCATGAGTGCCGACATGAACCTGTTCAGAACGGGGCGCTTCTCTTCTTACTGCTGAACACCAATGGCAAATTCGAAATAAGCATTGAATGAATCAGACATTATCTGTTTGCACTGCCATGACAAATACATACCACCATCTGTGCAGAATCTGAGTATGCCTGGTTCACACTCATACTTTGATTCGCGTCAGTGGCTTTACGCAGCAAGTTCTCGCTTGATCAACTCAAATGTTTTATCTTCCATCATAGCGAACAGCTCCAGAGCGTCCTTCAGTTTCCGATTCGCCTCAGCGTCGGCCTTGAGTGCTTCAGCGAGTAGCTTTCCGTTACCCGCGAGGAGGTCTTGCTGAACTGGCACAGCTAGGGAAAGCAGTCAGCAGTGCCCACGATCAGTCAGCGAGCGTAATACCTCTGCCAATCGACGCAAGGCTTGATAGGGTACTCAGGTCTGCTTCTTGAGGTGGCCGTCTCAGTTGAGTCAGGACGCCACCAGATAAAGTCAGGTGATCGGGCCCTAAAGAAGTGAGTGCGAGAACCTGCGAAGGACGTCATTAAGATTTTTGAAGTACAATGATATCCAGTAAATTGAAATGCCAATACCTCTTCTGCCGTGACGATGCTGTGATAGAAAGGAAGGTCGTTTAGAGGAAGTATATGTAGTGCAAAGATCGAGATGCGAGCATACCTAGCAGGCATGACGAGAGTCTTGGAGCCAATTGCTTTGAACGTCTTAACAATGGAACTGATTACCGATGACATTGGATGCTCCAGGGCGGTTTCTGAGTACTTTTTCCACAATGCTGGCTCGAAGTGGACGCGCAATTCTTAATTCGACACTTAGCCTTAGTGAACAATGAAGAAGTCGCGATAGCAGAACATACCATTAAAATAAGGAGCGACGTAGAGGCAGCTGGCCTGCGAAGCAGCCACGGCTTGCTCGACGGAGAACAGACAAGTTGCGAGAGTGCGGATTCCTTCGCACTCGAGTTGTTGACATGCGAGAAGCGACTCTGGTGTCGCCGGGATCTTGACGCACACCCTATCACTGTAGGGAAGTAATCGTTACGTTTATTGCGCTCTCGGATCGAACAGAAAAGTATGTACTTTGGTATGCCGTGCTTCTCGAAGAGAGATACGAGTTTCTTGGCGTGTTGAATGGTTCCCTCCTTACTGTAGGCTGTTGATGGGGCCACTTGAACATGCACCCTGCCCTTTAGGTAAGGGTATACGTCCCTTGCTAACAGGATATTCTGGTCATATCAATTAACGATGGCGTTGAGTCCATAATGACACAAGTAGGTATGGCACACCAGGAGATCGGTCACGTCTTTCACAAATTCCGGATCAGAAGAAGAGCGGGATTCCTTCGCGAGGTCAATGGCCTCGAGGAGGACGTTATGTCTGTCAGCACGGCTAACATTGTTGTACACGATAGCCTGATTCGAGGTCATGTCACAGAATTGGTAGGTCCCGTCCCAGCTGGCAGCGTCATTCGGATCCATGGAGTCCACGTCGATGGTCACTTGTGGCAAGAGAAGAGAAAAGATCGTCTCGAATGCCATGATCGCGGTATTCAAGGGTTCAGCTGAAGAAACGAGGAGACTCTACAGGACAACAGGCCACTCAAGAGACTCATGAGGTGTTCGTAGCTTAAGTATACCATCTCCGGACCGGAACTCCAGATTGTACCTGTCCTCTGCGAGAGGGCGGAGGTCAACTGACGGCGATGAATGGCAGAGTATCGTGTAATAAGCGTGAATGACGAAACTAAGCAGAGCAGGCGGCGACGAGATTAACAAATCAAAGGTGTTTAGTGCAGAAACTGAACACGAGATGATGGCCGCCAGGCGCGAATACTCGAGTCCGAGTCGCGGGGTGGCGACATTAATTAATATTGTCTCGACGCGTTCCTCCGACTACCTGCCACATAACGTCTACTGCCAGCTATCACGACACAGGTGTAACGTCCAAGGAGGGCCGATGTCTCTTATAAGCGACCCAGAGTGAGTAGTGGTTTGTCGATGAAAGAGAGCCGAAATCATTTACTCAAGTCAAGGCTACACACAGCTTTCTGATACACAGTATACGTCTGAACTATCTCCGCAATGTTGAAGATCCATATGGCCCGAGACTCATCTCTCTGAACCCTTCATATAATACCAATCCATACATTGTGGCTGCCGGTCTCTCGGAAGTGGAAAGATGGCCGGAGCTCACTGTCCCGACCAGTCCTTTACCAACCGAGGGTAACTCCAATCGACCCGTCGGTGGTGCCAATCTCAAGCATACTCAAACAATAATGGGACCATCTCGGACAGGAATGTACGGCATGAGGGTGGGTGGTAAGAGGGAATCTACGTCCAAATCGCTACGGAGAAGGAAGTCAACGAGGACCGTGGATCCTGAAAGTATCAAGGTAGTTATTGACAGCGGATCCACGAAAGATGCACCAGCACCCAGTGTGGGCTCGTTCAATCATACAGTTGACGAAGCTTCTGTCGCTGCAAACAATGCTGCTCCTGCCCACGCACCAGAGCCTGAGTTATCTGAGCCACCACAGACTGCTATCCCTGAAGATGAACGACCCGAACCCGCAGCCCCGGCGGTTGCTCCAAAAGTACCTTTCATACCCAAATTCAAAGGTGCAGCTGAGATGGAGGCGCGGCGGCGGGCACGTCTGCAAGCTCGAAGACCGCCCGCAATCAATACCACGAGACCTCCTCCCCAGCCTGTCAATCTTGATCCAGAGATTTCATCCTCTGATTCAGAGGATATGGTTGCGGACGAGTCTGAATCCGAGTCAGATTCCGACGAGTCCGACGACATCCCAGATGCTGGCGATGACATTGATGGTGACGAGTTTGATCCGTACGAACTGTCTACCAAAATCAGCGCTCATTATACTCATCTATTAAGCATGTAGAGATTTCGCAGCTACAAGGACACCTGGCGTCACGTCGGATAGTGCATCCGAAATGTTTTATGTGCTGTCGAGCGGTAATTCGGGCTTATCAGCATCAAACCCTTCAATCCTGGCAAGCTCGTTACGGAATGCGAGCGTCCAGCAGCAACCCAAACTCAGTCCTGTCACGGAGAGTCGTATCAGCGAGGACAGCAAAGCCGACCCGCCCGCAACGCAAATCGAAGCTGGGTTCGAGATGGTCACAATGCCCTCTAGACCTGGACAAGCAGGTCTGCCAGCGAGTGGCGTCACAGCTGCAACTATACAGGATGCTACTTCGTCATCCTCGGAGGAGTCCATCTTCGCTAGAAAGAAGGTGCCCTCTGCTCGTCCAGCGAAGTCAGCATTAACCGCTATGCTTGCCTCCTCATCAAGCAACTCTTCAAATCCCTTCACTGAGTTGTATGGTGCAATGTCGGGTCGTGCTGAGAGGGAGTCTATCAGCGTGAAGATCTATTTCCCGCATGCACATGAACCAGTTGGCAAGCCGATGGACCTGAATATCCGCAAGGACGCCACATTCGAAGAAGTGGTCGGCTTTGCTCTCTGGAGTTACTGGGAAGCTGGTTGGCTTCCTAAGCTTGATGAAGGGCTCTCTGATGACGATGATGCGAAACGGGATATCAAATTATCTGCCGTTGGGTGGATACTCCGAATTGCCGAAGACGATGGTGAAGTCGATGAAGACTTCCCCCGTACGTATAAATCTGGCTAGTTGTAAGTCTATCGCTCATCAATCTCCGGCGTTTACATTAGCACCTGATCGAACAGCAAAAATCTCAAAGTTCAACTTTGACGCGTATGCTGTCTTGGAAGCATCCCCATCGCAAGGTTAGTGTCCCCCTTGACGGGACGCATTGCGGCGTATTGAAATAATCAACTCAGTGCAACAAAACAAAGTTCTGGAAGGCAAGCTGCAACGCCGTCCGTCGAGAGTTATGGCAGCAAAGAAGAAAGTAGAAGTCACTCCTGTAGGCCTAGCTCCTCCTGGTCTTACTGGGCTAGGCACAAGCGCGATGCTCGGATCGACTTTGGCCTCCTCACAGGGGATGCTGTCGTCTTCGCTTGGCCCTTCGTCCAGCTATGGTCCGCAGGTGTTCTTGCGTATCCGGATCGCCGAGGCAGTCGACGCTGTTCATGTCTATACCACCGTTCAAGTGTAAGCTATCCTAGCTTCTCTCGAGTCATAAAAGTCCTAACAGGTCTGATTTGCCGCGTGTAAAGGTCTTCTGGAATGTACATGCAGGAAGTGCTTGAACTGGTCTGCCGGAAACGCAAACTTGCGGATCCTAATCAGTATGCCTTGGTATTGCCAGAACAAAATATCCTCGTTCCGTTGGACCGTACCGTAGCTAGTCTCGAAGGCAAGAAAGATCTGGTCCTGGCGAAACGATCTATGCTGCAAGAGATGGGTGTTCGTATCGATAAACAAGCTGGTCGTACGACAGATCCCAATGGTAAGCATTCCGGTGAGGTATGTGACACAGTCTGACATATCCCAACGCAGCATCCATCTTCAAGCGTCAGTCCGAGATTCCTGAAGTCGGATTCAGTCTTGCAATGGAATATATGGCGTCTTACAAGGTAAGACGATCGGTGCTTGCCCGTTTCTGAATGTTTGCTGAAGTTTTGGATAGAAATACACAGTTCACCGGAAGATACCTATGTTGGTTGGCCGTTTGGAAAGAGTGCTAGCCTTTGATGGTGGCTATATTCACGTGCGTCGTCCTTGCATGCGGTTGGAACTATCCTGACATCTCTCGCTCAGATAATGCCTTCAGCGCACAGAGCAAAAGCGGTGTTTGAGAGTGGAAAGACCTCATCGTACAAGATTGACAGTGTCTCCAAGTGCAAACAGTCGTCCAAGTCTTCTTCGACATTCAAATTTGTGGTTCAACAAGATGGTCGGATGAAACGCTACGACTTTGAAGCGGAAAGCTCGAAAGCTGCCGGTGCGTGACCTGACATTTGATAATATTCAATCCTGATAATTTCCGTCCAACATAGCTGAGATCGTCAAGACCATACGGGAAATGAAGATGAAGGCAGCGCTGGAACGGTCTGGTACCGTTAATAGGTCTCGCCGCAGTAGACAAGCTATTTAATTTTGCTTTCTCTACTTCCCACATTCTCATATCCTGTGCCTTTGGACAATGTTGTATAATTATTTCTTGTTCGTACGCATCAGCAATGCAATGAGCATCCGCTACTGTGACTAAATGTGGGCGACATCACGCGTGACTGCTCTGCATACCAAACTTTTCGGGCTTCCAAGTTAGTAGGTTCGCCTCATACACCCTTCTGGTGAGGACTTCGTCCGTTTCCGTTCCCGTCCTGATCCTGATTTCTCGTATACTGAAGGGCTGCAATGGTCTTGCCGCATGACCTCTGCTCTCACCTGCAAAATGCGTTCCGCGCCCGGCTTCACCAGGTCGCGGTCTCACATACAACCCAGAATCTCGGGATAATGTCCATCCTCCTACGCGCCGGTTTCTTGTCCAACGTAACGCGAGGCACAACAGAGGCGCCGTCACCCAATGCATTTCATAAAGTAGGCGACGCTGAACGTCGGATATGGGCCGACCTGAAGTACCGCGATGACCGGCCGGTTCTGAACCACATGGAGCTCATCAGCAAGCCGAGCAAACGCATATTCATGGACATTGGTGAAATCCGCCGGATATGCTCTGGGAGGCGGGCGCAGACGATCAAGCCTCTGGGTATGGGCGAAATTGCTGTGGTGCACACAAAAAACAAGGAGCATGAATGGGTGGAGGCGAGGGAGGCGTTGCGACTGAACTTGGAGGGAGAAGTCGTCTGTAGGGCTCGGTGATAGTTGCGGAGTCATTTTATTCCTGTATGTCCTAGTTGGATCAGTTATAGTCGTCATTCCAGATCTGACCTCCTTCCAGTGTTGCTCGGTCGTACTCTATCCTAATGCCATATCCGTATTTTGCTCGGTTAAAGAGGCTACTGGAGAGACGTGAAACGGCGGCATCCAATAATCATGTGAGACCAAGCCTGGCAATCGCATACGTGGTCGGCAGCTTCGAGTCGACGCCATTCTGACGAGCACTCCTTGCTTCCGTGCCCTTGCCAGCTACGGTACCGTCGTTATGGGTGTTCCACTTGCAGGGAATCACGTCTCCCGCTGGAACGCCCAGGTGCTCAACGTCCTCAAACTGCCACCCCGAGCTGCAGCGGCAAATAAGTGTGGCGGATGATACCTTCCCCAACACACCCCACACATAATTCATTTGTAATGAAATGATTTGGAGTCCTTGTGGTAATGGCAGCGTCCTTTTATTGATGCTCGGTAATGTACATTCGCAACAATATTCATACCGCTGCATGTTCCCTTTATTCAAACATACTGTTGCTGTTCCTTTCGAGCTGGGCAAGGGAGTAAAGGCCCGCGATCGGAAGATAGGCTGGATTCCGTATCGTTCTGGGAGGTGATTCAGTCATAATGATCACTGACAAATTCACGAAACGCTGATATTTGGCTGTAGTGCGTTATAGGCCCATACATACATGTCTGCAAATAAGGCATCGGTGACTGTCATTTCTCTCAGTCGGTCGACGATGGCGAGGAAGTGATTCATGCTTACGCCGGGTTAAGGGCAATCTTTGTTTCGTCTTTGGTGGGATAGTGCTGTCGGACTTCCTCTCGTTGAGCGTGTTGCCATCGCAAATGTGGAACGTCGCAGAGAAAAAGTAAGTTGGGTTGAATTAAAGCATCTTCGACGTATGAAGGCTCCGTCATTCCGGTGGACAGGGCGGTAGGTCTTGCGTCGTAGTAAAACGAAACATGGTCTCCCTCGACATGAATGTGGGGTTACGAATAATCACTGTAGTTAATAGTGTCTAAAGATGTGGCATTGTGTAATAAATAGAAGATCTGCAGTGACTATCAGAATTTCACCGTGAACTGTAATCCAAATTCCAGACACGAAACCTCAGCGAGAGCATCTAGATTGGGCGGGGTCGATACATGACTTTCTTCGATTCATTGTTTTTGCCCTTCGTCTTTAGTCTTGACTCGGATATATACTAGATCTTCTTCGCTGATATGGACTTCAAGGTAAGTACATATCAAGTACAGTCAAATTAACATCATTGCCGTGGAAGAAAAACTGAAGCTACTGGACCAAAATCAGGGGGAAATATTCACGATGTTTTTTTACTGGAAACATGCATTTGTGTAGTTCCATGTCACGTGATGGTCCTAACTGCCTAGCGACGGGATTAATCAACGCTGGCTGCAGTGGTACGCCACTTCTCGAACTGTGATTCCCGCTCTGAGGGTAAATTTTTGGCTTGCAGGAAACAATATTTATCGTTGCGATTACCAGCTTGGTCGAGTGTTCTCTCGGCGATTGCTTATACGGGCGCCTTGTACAAGGTTTTAGACTATGAGATTGACTTATGAGGATGGCTTCTCTGTCATACGGGTGTATTATGTCCAAAATTAGCTGAAGCTGCATCATTGAGCCAAAAATAGTAACGGAGTCGCGTATGGCATCCACTTCGCCCGGCAACGGGGGAAGAATGAAATCCATGCGAACCAACATCCTTTCTCTTTCTCACTAACCTTCGGTTTGTCTTGATAAACTATGTTTCGCCTGCCTACTCTCGCCTCTCTTTTCCTACTTGTGCTCGAGGCAGCCCATGCCTCGCCCTGTATCGCCTTTGACGCGAATTTTAATTTACTAGTCTTTGGTCTTGACGGCAAAGACTGGAATGCTGGCACCCAGGATACTTGGCCATCGGGTACGATTTTGGGAGCCCTGTTGGAGGCCCTGATTGTGCTGACAATATAGTATAGGCAGTGCGAAGGACATAACTACCTCTGGCAGACCGTGCGTTTTGCATGACCTCTGGTCACTAGTGTAACATACTTATCGAACCATAGACCGTTCGACGGCTCGAACACGACATGTTACCTTTCGCAGGCAAGCGGAGGGTTGCTCGGTCACCTCACCATTTACTGAATATACCTCTAGTTCTACAATGCAGTCTACGTCATGAACGGAGATGCTTCCCAGCCCTCCGCTGTTCACATTTACAACCCAGCATCCAGCTCGTGGTCCACGCAGCCCGTCACCACCGCAGGCTTCAACCCAGCCAACTTTGACGCCATCCTCGACCACGACACCAACGTTTTCTGTGAGTGGGCTTCCCTATTTTCTCGGACATTTGACTCGAGCTTGGCGTCCAGATGCGCTGTCCAACGGTGAAATGTACTTCCTGGACATGGGCTCCCTGACCGCCGCCAACTCTTCCGGCCTCACGTGGAACGACGTCGGCAAGCCGTCCTTCTCGACGGACAACTACAAGCCCGTCATGGCCCTTGCGCAGAACCACATTCATTTCCTCGATGTGCCCAACGTGCCTGCTGGGAGCGCGCAGATCTTTGTCATTCACTGTGAGTACCGTTGATGCGGGAGGAAGTGAAACTAACGCCGATTATAAATTTTTTTTGCCAAGTCTCGTACTTCCAGCCAGATGCACAAGCTTACTCTGGCGCTACGTTCCCTGCGGCCCACGGCCAAGCAACGTCCTTCTTCCAAGAATCAGGCGTAAGTTCATCAGTTTTCCGTACCTTAAGGCAGCCGGTGTTAACCGATCGTTCTTCTAGGTCCAGCAAGAGTTCGCTTTCATCCCCGACGATGGCTCCGCCACCTATGTCATCAACGTCGAGGTATGTCCCCGCTATCTCCATCTCACAGCACGCCTGACGCCCACTTCTCCAGACGAACACCACCACCTCCTTCCCCGGCCCCTCCATTAAAGACGCCGCCGCAACCTACTTCGCCGGCATCACCTCCCTCGTCCAACTCGCCTCGGACGGCACCGTCTCGTACCTCCCCTACAAGCAGGGCGACACGCAGACCAACCAGGCCGCCGCGTGGGGCAAGGTCACCTCCATCGCCTCCGCGGCACCGCCATCATCACACAACTCTACCAGCAGCGCCTCCGGGTCTGCGAGCGCGACGAAGAGCTCGGCCGGTGCCAAGGCTAGCAGTGGCGCCAGTACGAACTCGGATCAGAGCAGCGACGCGCGCGTGAGCAGGGAGGCCAGGATCGCGGCCATAGCTGCGACGGCTCTGGCTGCTCTTGGCTTCGCTTTACTTTGACGTTGAGCGTCATCTCCTCTCCCTCTCCCGACATCTACTCCACTGCATCGTCCTTGCATTCATCAGACTCTTATTCGAGTATACGTACCTCAGGACTTTATAGTATTAATTTGCATTTGTATCTTCATACTTCCTTGCATTTTTGACGTTTCAGGTCGCGCTTCGCTGGCAAACCCCATTATATAGAACTTTTATGTTCTTCATGCATTTTGCCTCGCCTGAACTGAATATCAGTTCAGGCTGAGGACTTACTGCAGGTACCCTTGCAATTAAGATGTAGTATACACGGGTCTTGGAATTCCAGTGATCTTACTAAGTTACGTGTGTGATTTGTTGCGTTCCTGCCGTCCATCTGCATCTGCGATCCGCCTGACAATGCAACCCTAAGCACCAGACAAGGGGTGAGCTTGTCAACCACTAGCGAAGACAATACGATGGCTTACTTTGGGCGTATCAATCCACTCTAATCCGTTCTCCCGCAGGTGCCATTCCCAGTGGTGAAACACCATCCTCTGGAACTCCTCGCTTAGCTTCTGAAGGTCCACCTCGCCCAGCGGTCCGAACAGGCCGGGCGCGTCTTTCCCCATGTTCAGGAGATACGGACACTGCGTCTCGGGGCAGGACCATGTGAGGGAGGCGCCGAGGCGCGGCGTGCTGAAGCCCCAGGATGGGTAGGAGTCGCGCAAGGAGGGCGAGGGCGGGCACGAGGAGGAAGAGGCGTACGAGGAGGAGGCCGGGGAGAAGTCGGAGTCGTAAATCGGTCCGTGGGATCGCCGGTGGTTCACGGGCTTTGTGTTCCGACGAAGGGGCAGGGGTGGAGGGGGCTGGAGGAAGCGTTAGTGAGCGTTGACAGGAATCAGTGGAGAGCATACAGCAAGGCGTTTCTTTCGCGTCGCGGGCTCGGGCTGGGACTCTGGGTTCTGGCTGGGAGGAGAGGGGTCTACGTTTCTCGCCACCTCGTCTTCTTCTTCGCTCTCTTCCTCGTCTTCGTCGGCGTCGCTGGCGTAGTACCCGGCCGGCATGCCCCACTGTGCGCCGTGCCGACTAGCCTTGACCCTCTGCGTCTTCGCCTCTCTGATGAACGTGCTCCAGACGTCAAGGTCGACGATGCGTATATCCTTTTTCCTTGCCCTCTGCTCCTCCTTGATCCACTCTGCGTGCTCTGCAAACGCGGCGTACATCTCTGCGCGATGCACCTTCCGCAGGAGCCGCGGGACTTTGAGCAGCCCCTTCTGGTAGTGCAGCCCTTTCTGTTCAAGCAGGTCTTTCGGGACGAGGTCTTTTTCTTCGAGGAGGTCCTTGTCGTTCTTCCGGAAGAGCAGACGACGCGTCTTGTTCGGCTCGGGATACGCGCAGCAGCGGAGATAGCCCTTGACGAACCAGCGAATGTTGCGTTTCTGAACCTCGGTGGCGCCCCCGTCTTGCTTGACGATGTGGGTCATGGCAGCCAAGAGTCGATATCGGTCGAGATAAAGTTCACTGCGCGTGTACGTTTCGATGTCCATGCTGCAGACCTCGTATTGGCGGTTTCTGGGAAGTGATAAGGGAGGCGCCGGGGTAATGGATGTAGTGTACTCACTTGTCCCTGCTTGTTAGCCTCAGACCGTTCGGTACGAGGTCAGCTAAATATATCAGTTTAGACATATCGAGGAGGATTGTGGTCACAGCCACGTACATGCGAGATACGAGGCAGACATGTTCTTGTACCCTTGTATCCACACCTGCACCGTCATCTTCAGGGGAGGGGAGTAGATGACGTTCAAGGTGGGGGATGCTGCTGTATTCCTGCTGCGCTTCCCGTATCTGCGGCGTATGTCTTCCTGTAGCTGTTTCTCGCCGAGCGGAGTCAACCAGGAGCGATTCCCGATTTCGAGGATTCCTCTGAAGCGCACGGGGTCGGTTGGACAGAGTTCGGGAATGACATGTTCAATCTCTGATAATCTTTACCAATAATTCGATGAGCGCGTATATACAGAGAAGCGCTACTACTACTCACCCTGTTGGTTTGCCTCGACACTCAAGCATGAGGCTTTTCAGGCCTAAAACGCGTGAGGGCGTAGACTTGCAAGCGTCTGCAAGGAAAGTTTCATCCAAGTACGGGCCAAAGGGCTCGGACAGGAGCTCCCTAATGGACATTGCGAGAGGAGACTTGGATTTCTGCGACATGACGCTTACTACTCCACTTTCGACTCGAAAAAGGTTGCCAGCTGCTCACAGTAGTCAATACAGCCGAGAATTGATGCCCTTGAATATTTGATACAGGTAGACGCCGTCATGCCGTACATCAGCAGCCAATTGGACCGCAACATGATGAACGTCGCTCTTGCATTGAAGTAACTGCATTCCTCGCACTACTGAAGGACCCTGAACACTCACAATACCCTTGAGTTTATACGAGTCCTTACCCAGATAAATGAGCATAGTAGTGGTGTCAATGCCGAGTTACCGTGGGATCGAATGTTTGTAGTCTTCACTAGGCCGATTCATTCTCCGGTTGTAGTGTTGACTACAAAATGACTACAAAATCTGATTTGTAGTCCCTCGGCCAATGATTTGGTCCTTCCTCTCTCGTTATTTCACATACTATTTTCATTTTGATAGTGGATGGTCCTTGTGATACTATACTTCTTTTTCAACATTTTTGTGAATTATTCGCCACTATTGCATTTTCTACGCTATAAAAATGTGCTTTGGGTTTTCTGACCGTGGGAATCGATAAGTGTATGGAAAGAAGGGAACTTTGTGGCTTGTGCACACGGGTAAAAATTTTATGAAGAGAATATTTGACTGTCTTAGATATGATCATGCAAGTGTCAGAAGAAATATTGGCTACAGCATGCTATATTTTACATTTGGAATATTTAACGGACTTTATCTGTTTCGGGGTCGCTGCGTCTCGGTCACGGTGTTCAGGGTCCGACGAACTGTCATCGCGTCCAACTTTTCCGAGGTTGGACGCGTCTCAGACGTTCCTTAGAGCAACCTCGTCTCGCATTCCCTCGCCGCGAGACACGGCAGCCAGAAATCTTTGCGACGCTCTCGACAACTCTCATCATCTCTAACTTATTGGATACACTCGACTAATCGCGTTTTTCTGCAATGTCTGCGGACGGATCACTCTCGAGGACCATGTCGGAGATGTCCTTAAACTCGCCAGGGTCCGCGAGCGAGGACTGGGATCACTCGGAGCACATACCGGGCGAGAAGGCATCGACACCACGAAATTCAGTGGCGTTTCCAGGTGAGAACGGCGACGGCGCGGCCGCGGAGGGGGAGCTGCCCGCAGGCGAAAGGAAGGGGAAGAGGACGTTGAGCGAGCTCATGAAGCTCTATGCGGAGAAGGGCACGAGCGTAAAGTTCAGTCCAGAGGAGGCGGCAAGATTAGCGGACGTATTGGGACAGTGGGTGAGTCTTGATGTTTGCCAGCAGGGTTGCTCTGTTCTGTCGAACGAACGCGCATGGACAATTGTTTGCCTTATTTTTTGGTTGTTTGCAAAGGCCGGATGCATTGCGGGGTCTCCGCCATAATGCGCCTGCCCTCGCGGGGAGGTGGAAACATTCGGCAGCGTCTTGTGCTCTATGCCCGGAAACATGTGATGGAGGTTTCGAAGTGGCAATTGCTTGATCTGGGGTGCAGAAGTATGCAGCTATTGCTTGCAAGCGGCTGCAGAAATATTGTGGGGGGAGGGGGGAGGCTCAGTGCCTAACGACTTGTCGGGGACGATACGTTCCGTGCCCAGCCTCGTTTGCGACTAGCACATGCCGTAATCGTGAAACTTGAGTAAGACTCGCTTATATGCGAGGAAGGCCAGTAGAACTGCGAAGGTCCAGTGATGGTTCATGGCAGTGCTCTTTCGTCTGCCACATTTCATTACCTTTTCCGGCTTTGAGCAATTGTTCGGGCAGGGGTATTACGGAATCGAGCAGCCCTTGTATTCTCTGAAGGGGGTAGTCCGTAACGCGCAGCATCCTTACCCTGACATTGTATCCTAGATCAATTCGGAATCTTCTCCGTATGAGGGCGAAGACGACTTCTTCGCGACAACCCAAGACGACCTGGTACTACAGTCAAAACGCTCGCCATCGACCAACGGTGCTGACGGCCGGCCCCGGGGCCAGAGCGAGAGCGCTGCAAAATCATAATCAACTCTGTCCGCATCGCTGGCTGCTACCCCGGAGGTACAACGCCGTCGCGTAGATCGCTGTCCCTGCTATTCCGTGTCGAGCCGCGACGCGACAAGACTAATCCCAGTCAACCAAACAACCTATTTGCTGGCGCTTTCGCGTGGTGCTTCCGACACCAGCTGCTGCCGTGCGGTGCTTATGATTATTATTATTCATTTTATGTTCTTGCGTTCTCATCCGTATAATCACGACCTCTTACGACTCTTCACGACCCGTGATGACTTTTGGGATGGTGGATGGGGTAGTATTAATATTGACTGTGGATCCTGTTGTATTCTCGAAGCCAGCTTGATCTTGCGACTGTTATCACGGGATTCTTATATGCGTCTGGTAGGATGATTCGCCATTTCTGCCCGGAATCTACTCTCCAGCTGAACTGCAAGGCTGTCCTGAACGACGCTGGATGAGTACTTCCAACCTCTCATTCCCGAAACAGCATGCCACAGCCACGCTCTCTTGGTCGAAAGCGCCCGATCACCTGACCGCAAAACTGACATGGGCGCTCTTGAGAACACATGACTTGTTAATCATTTATCGAGGCAGGCCAGCAGGTCACCTACCAAGCGCCTGCGAATGACAGGAGACATCCAGTGGATTGGTGTGGTATGTTCTCTGCTCTTTTTATACCTTCAAACTGCGAACGTTCACTGATTAGCCTTATTTCTGTCCATGTGAAATTGTTGCACACTGAGATCTATCATTCCTTGTTCGTGCCGACTTTCTCGCATCTTGCTCTTGAATCATGTGTTCAGATATTCCCAGCGTCACCTCAAGATATCCAAACTGTCCGAATTTACGGTATTTATCGCGTTCGATCCTTATGCTGGGACTCGTCTATCCTGCCGTCCTGCACTGACCTCATTGAAGTCAAATACCAATGCTTGGTCTATCTGGCAGTGAAAGACAGTTGTAACCAGGCGTCTGCAACCAGGCGTCTGTTGTCAGGCGTCTTTTACCAGCCAAGGAGGGTCGCCCAAAATTTCCACTAGCCCTTAATCAAGAAGGCGATCTGTTCGGGTACGTAACTTCAAGCTGGCGTCCGTATCATTTTGACGTGTCCCCTACCGCAAGGATGCTTTTGCGTAGTCGAGAGGAATGTTAACGGGAAATATTTAGACATGAATCCACAAGGGCATGTGGTCACGACGTCGAAGTCCCAACGCAAGGCTTGAAAGTCGCCGTATCATGATGGTCAGTGGCGACTGATATCAATGATATTCCAGCAGAATCGAAGCAGCCCTGGATCCCCAGTCGATCGGGCCCTATTAATTCAGACAAGGAGTGTTCGGAAGGCCTGCACGATGCTTTTAGGCTGTCTAGGACGTCAAGGCTCTTTACGTCCATTATCCACGGTGCGTGGGCGTGTATCCCCGACTATTCCGCTCTGGGCGGTCGCACACCTCTTTCGCAACTTCGTGAGTGCTCACGCTCGGCAACTTACTCCCATCATTCTTCGTATTTTGGTCGGATTTGGTAGTTATTAATAAGGTACTGGCGTTGTTCGTTTCATGGTCTTGTTGCTGACTGCATCACTGTGATATTGACTCCAGGGCTGTATTGCGCAGCATTACTATGTACGTAAGAGGAAGTGGGAGATGTGATTACATTGAACTACGGGGTAGTTGGAGCTTTAGGCGTGTTTTTCATACAAAGAGTGGATGTATTCAGGTAAGACGTCTTCTGTCACATAACAGATACACAGAAGGCAAGTGATGCTAATGTTAACATTGTCTCAGCGCATACCACGCTTCTTTACCGTCTATCACGAGCGCAGCATCGGGTTTGTCTATTCCCTTCTTTGCCGTCCTATTAATGGTGGAAGATGGGACAAATCGATTCCCTTCTCATAATGGGCGCAATCTTGAGATACTATCTCCGAGCCTCTGGGACTATTGCATATTCAGCTGTGTGAAGAATCCGATAGGATGGACGCCCGCCCCAAGAAGAGTCAGGGTATTATTATGGATTAACTCCTATACACCTGTCTGTCTCTCCCCCAGATTCCATTGGTTTCGCCCTGACCATCGCCCATGTCTTTTCTGAACCCATTCAAGAACGGCCGAGAGTACGAAGCGCGGTACGTTTTATCTCAACCTCGTCCATTCTCTACTGTGCATTAAATCCTGAGACAGGCTGCGGAAGCCGTTTGTCCCTCCCTCAGTTACCCTCAAGCAGATCCACGATGCCGTTCCCAAGGAGCTGCTCAAGCCTACCGAGTGGATCAGCATGTACTACGTCTTGCGGGACATCGCGATGTGCTCTGGCTTCTTCTACATCGCGACCCTGATCGACCCACTGGCGAAGACGAGCTATGGCGGATACGTCGAGCCCGGATGGCAGACTACCTCTGCGCGATGGGCGCTTTGGGCGGCGTATTGGTGGTTTCAGGGTTTGGTTTGGGGTGGGATGTTCTGCCTAGGTATGCGAGCTAGGTATCTCGCATGATGAGCACGGACTGACCTTGTGGCCTTTAGGCCATGATGTATGCAATGGTTGTGTCCGATGTCCTGCGACTCATCTCATCGTATATTTAGGCTGGTCATGGCACTCTATTTAACTCCAGGATGTTGAATCAGACGGTCGGATACATCCTGCACGTCGTATGTATTACTTGTGGCCTTTCACTTCTTCGCGTGCCGACCTAGTTTCAGTTCCTCCTAATCCCCTACTCTGCATGGCGCTCGACGCACCACGCACATCACAAAGCCACAGCATCCATGGAGCGCGACGAAAACTACATCCCTCACCTGAGGAGCCACTTTAGCTTGCCCGAGGAGAAAAAGGCTCAAGCCGCTGACTACGCCGAGGTGTTCGAAGAGACCCCTATTTGGACCCTGAGCAGAATGCTTATTATGCAGGGGATGGGATGGTGGTTGTACCTGACGAGGAATACGCTTGGGTCGAAGATGTACCCTCCGGGGACCAACCATTTTGACCCATGGTCTCCTCTGTTCAAGCCTACTCAGCGTCAGTGACATTATTGTGCTCACAACTTCATTAACAACGCTTTCATCCAGGTCCGTCCATTATAATATCTGACCTCGGTTTGGTGGCCATGGCCACTATACTGTATCTGCTCACGCGCCAATACGGCCTGAATGCTTTCATGAAGTTGTACTTCGTTCCCTACCTGATGGTCAACCACTGGTTAGTTTCGGTGCGCTAGGAGCCTCACTAAGTTGCCTTACTATCTGCCATGCAGGATTGTGATGTTCACTTATTTGCACCACTCGGATCCTACTATTCCGCACTATCGCCGAACGCAATGGTCGTTCATGAGGGGAGCTGCCGCGACCGTTGACAGACCCTTACTTGGCTGGATGGGGCGATTCTTCCTTCACAATGTAAGTTACTCGGAAAGTACTGCCTTGGTCACAGGGTCCACTTACCTGTCGAAGATTTCCCATGATCATGTTGCACATCATTTCTTCATCAAGGCGCCATTCTGTAGGTATTGTTCACACTCCCGGGGCAACAGATTGAGCTGATTGGGCGCTGCTCCTAGACAACGGCCCCAAGATAACCAAGCTCATCCGCCGTGTGCTCCAGGATCACTACAACTATGATTCCACTGTAAGCGTTCTCACGATAATTAGCTGGCTCACGCTGTGTCCACTCATATACTCTCAGAACACCTTTTATGCGTTATATCGCTCCTTCACTCAATGTCTATTTGTCGAAGAGGAAGGAGACATAATCTTTTATAAGAACAAGCACGGGCAGGCTGCTCGTAAAGTGGACGAGAGGGTCTTAAGGGAAATTAATAACAGATGGGACCCCAAGGCGCAGGATGCTTTGGACGAAGAGGATAAGCCAATGATGGATGAAGTCACGGGTGAGCCCGTTGACGTGGAGACTCAGTAATCGACACGACGATGATCCTAGACGAAACGACCCCTCCTGTATAATCTGTCCTTGGTGATACATATATCGGTATTGACTGATAGTATTCCATCTATCACTTTACCAGGTCTCTGGCACATTAGAAAGAAATTGAGCACATCCAACCTATGTGTTTTTATTTATTTCTTAACCTATTTTAATAGTTGGGTGACGTTACATTCACTTTCGCTGCTTATATGCGCATTGTGGTGCCAGCGTTTATTATTCTTCACTACCGTCTGTTTGCCTGCATCGTCTCCCACTCCTCACTAGTGTTTTTGATGGCTTCGCAATATCATCTAGACTTCCCACGGTCAGAGCCTAGTTAGGCTGGGTCACACAACCGCCGGTGGAGCCTAAGTAGGCTTAAATTCACTGTCCTCTAACACCAGCTGGTACACCGGCGGTGGGGCCTAACTCTGTGTATGTAGAGAGCCTTCTACCTAGTAATATAGCATGTAGTACTAGCCCGACGCTATGAGGCGCACCGGCGCTTGCCGGTACTGCCTAATTGAGTAACCGAGCGCTTTCCCGTCGGCGTGCATGACAATGAGCTACAGCACCGTTATAAATCCTTAAAATTTGGAAATAAATACAGTTAACTATAGTATTAGACATGCTATCAGGCGCTATAAGAGCGCTTGCTGTTAATTTTGTCATCGGCACCCGCCGCCCTGCTCAATGTCGGTGATGGTGGCAACATACATTGACACTGGGAGCTCACAATAAATTCATAAAATTCCTGGATAAATTATATGATATTGAGTCATATTGTATATACACAGGGAACAGTAAATAGTGCGGATATAATATGCTTCTCCTCAAATATATTGATTTATCAGACCAAACAACTATCAGAATATAAGATATAGCTTGGAAATGGCTCACCCAGGTACAACAAGCAATAGAATATGGTTGATATATCTATATTTGACCTGTTAGTCACAGAATACAAGATAGGAAGTGCTCCTGATAAGCCAGAAGCAATGATCTATCAGTCAGAGCAAGAGGGAAGGAAATGGAGGGAATAAGCAGTCAGAATGCAGTGGAAACGATGGAAACTTACAGTAGAACACATGATTAGAAGTTTCAGATGTCAATACCACCACAGAAGGTGAAGAGGAAGGCAGAACATTGATTGTCTTGTAGAAAATATGTCAAATCATGGAGGGCATGGATGAAACAATAGAGCTGCAGTAATCCAAGAGACTTACCAAAAACATTTCTATCATGATCCTAGTAGTCTGTAGGTTCAAGCAAGCCTCTTCACTTGCATTAGGTCAATATATTGGACAAGCATACCAAGTAGTACCTGTACACTTTTCCGACCCAAGTCATAGCTCACATATTCTATGTACACAGTAAAAATTCTTCAGAGTGTTGGTTGAGGTATAGCAGAGGTAACAATTATCAAAGGAGAGAAACATGTGCAGCAAAAGCAGTCCAGAATGTCAAGGAAGGTAGAGACAAGCTAAGGTCCATCAGGAAAAATCAGAATTACTTTGAGCTCCTTTGAGTACTTCAAAATTTGAGGAGTATTTCAAAGATCTGCAGTTATTCTGAAGATTCCAAAATAATGAAAGAACTCATAGCTATCAAAGGGCCATACAGGACTTAAGGTTACAAGACTTCAAATTATCCCATCACTAGTAATAGAGGGTTCATCATTACTATCATTCAATTACTTGTTCTTTCCTTTCCTGTACCATCTACACTTGTTTGACATAGACAGGTAAAAATGCATTCTTTGGATGCATATGAAGTCCCCAGCCTATAGCAGGTGGAATATGTTCCATTGCTTTGATTAGTCAGGAGAATACAGTAGAAGACCAGAAATATCAACAAGAAATATGGAGCAAAGCAGCTGGTGAAGACATGTGAAGACCCCACTGGAAAGCTTGCATGTCCTGGCAGACATTCTCATGCCACTTCTCACTCAGACTTCATGCTTTCTCAAGAGTGCTCCAGGCTTCAGAGCATCTGTTCTTATCTTTATAATTGTCTGTGACTGCCATACATTTCCACACCCATCTGGAAGCATATTTATGATATACTCTGGTAAGTGGGTAGCCCTGAAGGTTCTACTGAAAAGAAGCCATGTCAAAACCAACAGTCTGATGAAAGGCCATCAGGCCTCACTAGACTGAGAACAGAGAGTCTTAGTGCACAAGTAGAATGTAGTACACAGTCTATATTCCAAGCAGTAAGACAGGGGGGAAAGGGAAGTAAAGTACAAGCAGAAATCTGCCGCTTTTAAAGATGAGCAGACAACAGGAAAAGAACTAAGTCTTCTAGCCAATCATAGCATGTGATCCAGAGCCTATGATGAAAGGTTCCATGAATGATGCCGCGGTTACATCTGACCTTGTTCTGGATGATGTGGCAGCAATTAGCCAACACATTCAGAAGTCTTGGTATGTCCTGCTCTCTTGTTTCAATATCTGATCATGTTAGTGTCATAGGCAACACAGAGACAGAAGATGAGGAAGGTGTTAGTGGTCAGGAGATGTCAGTTACAATGTTCCATGCCAGGCATCTGGAACTTAGGCTAAGGTAGTCCCATAACCAGGTGAGTTCAATTACTTCATGTCAAGTGTAAATATTGTGGTGGATGATACTTCCTTGGTCTTTCAGTTTGTATAGATGGTGGAGTGCGATGGGCAGGTGGGTGGAGTTCTCCCAAATTGGACTAGGTGCATTTTCATAAGAAGGGTTGCATGATCCTGCTGGTACCATGAAAGGGCAGTGCCAATTTCATTGAGGACAGCCTCCCAGGGTGCTGCATTATCAACATTGTTCCCAATCCAGGTGCCAAGTAAGTGTACCACTTCCTGGTTTTCAGTAATATGAATGGAAGAGGGGAGGGTCTTTGGGTCAGAGGCAGCAGGAGGGAGGTGATGTATCAATTGGTATTTGATACAATGGGTATGATCTTAGTATTCTTTAAGTGTTGTATTTGGTACCAGATGAGGGTGGTATGATCATGCTGAGGACACCTGTCATATTACCAGTATCTTCATTTCAATTGATGAATATCAAAGAGCTTTTTATATCTTGTGGATGGATGAGACAAGTAACCTGCAAGAATTTGATCAAGTTCTATGAGTTCTTCCTTTGTCTTTGAAGTTCTTTGGAGAACATGAAAGAAATATATATGTACTTCTAGGTTCTTTAGGATACTTTAGAATATGGGGGGTTTCATTCTGATACTTTGATCACTTTGATGTCTCTGGTAACTTAGAAGTCCTATAAGAACTTTAAAGTGGTACAGATTTTTCCTGATGCATCATGGTCAAATTGTGGTCAACAAGTAATTGTTACTTGAGGCAAATATATAGTTAACTTGCTATATATACATTCTTAAAGTGTGGAAGCCTTTGAGGACAATGTTGCCTTTCACAGCCCCAGGCATAAAAGGCAGAAGACCGGATCCACCCAGTTCCAAATGATTGTGTACATACATATATAACATGATTGCTACATAAATGTATCAGCCCACATATGAGCATTACAAGGCAGATAAAATTTGTCTCGCAAAGTATTCTGCCCTGCACAGATGCGCAGGGACTCTCGAGTACTTCAGCTGCCACCGCCACGGTCCGGACACCCGGCGGGGCCACACTGTCACTGTGACGCGTTACCGAAAAGGATATGTCAGGCATGAGGCTTAGAAGTTCCACGTTGCTTAGAATCTTGTCCTCGTTTTGTCCTTTTACGTTCATTTACACACAATGGCGCCTCGGCGACCGCGTTCAATATCGCATGCATCACAAACGAATCACTCAAAACGCAACCAAGAACCATTACCACGCCCGCCAACACAGCCGCCCCAGCCAAGTTCGAGCGCGAGTTTGGGCATGAGCGCGGCTTCACGATATCAACATAATCTGAAGGTGTTGCGGAGACGAGATCCCAGTATATTGTCCATATTCGACCAGTTCAGTCATGTATGCTTGTACCATCACAATGGGAAGGCTTGGGAGAAGAAAGGCTTCGAGGGGAGCATGTTTCTGTTCGAGAGGTGAGTGTCTTAATACTTCGGCTTGCAGCGGCCAGGTATCGAGCGTACGTGGTTACTCGATGTGCAAGATGCTTCTCAGTTCAAACACGCTCGATCTCTGTGACTGCGCAAGCGCCGAGTCTATCGCGTTCGGTCCTGAGCGCTCATTTCTATTAGAGAAGCGTATCCTCCCTACGGATTCTATATCCTCAATCGGATGGGCATGGAGGACTACATACAAGCCATGTACCCGGAAGATGATATGGAGAAGCAAGGCAATTTCCTCTTGTATCGATCCTATCCTGACTACACCGCCAAGCGCTTGGGTGTTCCTGCGTCCTCGCTAAGGACCACGTCTGAGGACTACTCAATACCGGAGGAGGAGAGGGAAGATCGTGCTTCACTATTAGGCGGAATGGATAAGAAGCGAGGTAGTTGTCTGACCGTCGGATTCTGGATGCATGCGACCGATGCGAGGGAGCATCTCACTGATGTCATGTTACGGTAAGCTTCGTTTCGTCGATACTCTGAAATGACCTGTAATTTTTGGCAGGTTACATCCTTACGTCCAGCGAGGACTAGCATACCCACCTGAATATCGTTATGGTCCGGACAGACCTCCAGGAGTGGGGCAGAAGTCTCAAGCGTCTCCGGAACTCCAACATCTCGGTAAGCACACACACCACACGTTGGATGTAGGCTCTGAGATACAACTGCAGCGACCACAAACGGTCTACAACTAACGAATGGTGGCCCTGCGCCAAGGAATGAGGCTACTCAGACTCCTTCGCAGCAGTCGCAGCAGCCATTCTCCCCTCAGCAATCACAAGGCCCTTGGCAGTCTCAACAGCCCTCTGGTATGTCCGAGCTAGACCAGCTTTTTGCCAAGGCGACACCCACCGTGACACCTGCATTGAGTTCGAATGCTAGCATCAACTCACTCCTAGCGACTGTGCAACAACCCGCTCCGCCACCGACTCAACCTGTGACCGGTAAAGCTCTGCTAGATAGTATATTTGCGTCCGTTGGTGGCACTAACGCTCCTGCTAATTACATGCCTGTAAATTCATCCTCACAACCCAGCCTGGACGCTCTCTTCGCATCGGTAGCCCCCAATCCGCAGTACTTGCAACATCAGTCGCAGCCAACTCCCCCTCCGCCTGAAATCTTGTCCCCCAAGCCGACGTCCAGCACTCTGCCTCAGATCCTTAACCAAGACGTCATTTCGTCGCTGCTAGGGCTCTCCTCGCGGGCCAGTTCCGCCCGTCCCAGCCACGGCTCCCGCTCTTCCTCGGCTATGAGCGGCAGCAGCAGCGCCGGACGGTCACGGAGGAGTGGCAGGTACGAAGGCGATAACGAATCCAGCGGCGGAAGCGCCGACGGACTCTCAGACGTCGTGATCGAAGATGTTGAAGCGGAAGCTGAGCTGGAGCTTTCGGAGAGCAGCACAGTGCTTGACGGGGAAGACGGCGATGTCGTCAACGGCGTCCTCGCGGAAAACGGGGAATACTTGAGGCCCAATGGGAGTGGGGCTCCACACTTATCCCTGTACACCTACGGCAGCTCGGACGAGGAGAGCAGTACGGGTATCACAGGCGACGCTACGCCGAGGCCGCCCTTGAGAGGGATCCCTACGTCCCCGAAGAGTGGTAGCCAGTCCAGGCCGCAATTACATGTGAACGGGAATACGAGTACTAGGCCCTCCATCATGTCAGCAACGTCTTCTATGTCAACTGTGCGGCCTACTCCGCACGTGCAGCAAAGTCGTCGGCCATCTGTTGCCCCCGCTTTCGATAATACAAACGGCGTATGGGATGAGCGAAGCTTCGACGTGACAAATGGCATCGGTGGGGATGTTGTGGAATTGGACTTTGCCGATACGAGCGCTCTTAGTGACCCTGAGGCCTTCTCGCGCCGGCTGGCGTTCAAGTCGAAGAATGCCGAGAAAGGGAAGGGAAAAGAGAAGGAGAAGGCAAGAGAGGGCACTCCTCTAGTTGAAGATGACGTCAACGAGCAGGAAGTAGAGGCGAGTGGCAAGAATGGCGACAAGAAGAAGAAGCATGGCCGAAGAGAACGGGAGCTGCTGAAGTTTTGGCACCAATTGAATGATTCGGAACCACCGGCGCCGATGGTTAATAGCACTAGTCCTAGTCCCGTGGTCAATGGAGGTCACAACTCGTTTCCGCCAGTCACTGGAGTACCACCAATGAAGATCGACAAACCTGTCGTTGGAACGGCATTGCTTGATGTTCTCATGGGCAGCCACTCCGCAACCAGCATATGCCAGAAAACTCCGATGCTGGACAGAAAAGAATTTGTGCAGGAGTTGCTAACCCTAATCTATGTGAGTCCTCGGCTCGACCACATCGGAGTGATTTACTGACGCTACCGCTCGATTCAGTCTGACAAAGAGTTCGTCGATAAGTTGTGGCAGGACTACAATGCACGGTGTGCTTGATTTGCATCTGTATGTTTTACGTTCTTGTGTGCGCCTCCGATTCCTCTTTTACTTTGTATTCATTGGCTCTATCGCTCCCTCACCATTGTACTCAGTACTATCGTCTCATCTTCTCCATCTCCAGTTTGGTCTTGTCAACCTATCTATATCCGCAACATCGCACAGGCTAAGATCATATATTTGTAGCACTTAACACCCTCTGTTGTATGCAGTCAGAGAGAATGGCGTCGCTGCCAAACTTTGACAATGTAAACGGAACTTCAGTTTGAGCACCGCGGCGAGCAGCCAGAACGGTGCACGTTAGCATAGGTAGCTGGCCCCAGTTAAACCGCAGAGGCAGGAGGCCTGCCGTTAGCAACTGCACCCATATCGGAGTTGTTACTCTCCGGAGTGGTATTAGGCATCATTACGGAAGATGTGCAGATTCCGACCGATCGACATGTCCTGTTGGCTGCAGTCCTGCATGTGCCTCGCGTAGCTGACATCTGCTACCGACAGGTACATAGCTCAAAGTCTAAAGTTATGTCGCTTACATGTCACAGGTATTACGAAGTCCAGGACCTATTCAAGAGGCCTGGGACGCGAGGCGTCGGGTGTGTAGTCAATCTCTTGCCAATGGATAGCCTGGTCCTGACATAGTGTCTGCCATGAGTGCAATATTAACAGGAACAGCCAGAGGACAAACAGGCCCTGGCTTATTTGAGATAATGTTTGATCCTGTAGCGGACATAAATGGCCATCCTGAGTGCCCTATGTCCAATCTTTAGGCAGACATAATGGCCAAATTTCGGTTCACGTTCGGTAGAAAGGGAAGGACACAGTGGCCTTGCTTGTTCTACTGTGTACATGTATTTATGTCTGAAATGTTGTTAAACGATTTGTTACTGTGGTGTGAGATCGACCGCACCTTTCTAGGAAGTGGTCCTTCTGGATTAGGGTATGACCACGCGGTCGGGTGGCGTCGATAGAACTCGACCGCTCCCCGAGGTTTGCGACCTTCTGTAGCCTCTAAGATCGATTATTAGTGTATGCGCAGTTGGTTTCGAACCCGTAATATGTACTAGCAGCTGCACATCGAGTCCCTTAGAGTCAGAACTGCTAGTACAAGCTATGCTATGCCATCTAAACCCGATGTCAACTCTATATCGCAGGAAGAAATCCAAACTATAAGTCGTAGAAAGGCGAGAGGGATGTCATAATATCGCCTCCCATACCTCCCCAACGAATATGCCAGGACTTACTCAGCCCACCTTTCGACTCCCCGATGGCCAGGCCAATTGGCCTTGGGGGCGTCAATTGAATCCACATTATCCTGTCGTGAAAGCGGAGTCAGATGCTTGATCGAATCATTCAACGCCTTAGACGAGCATGCTCAGAGAGACTTCTACAAATGCAATTTCAGTACGTTGGCCGGTTTCGACTGTTTTTGAAAGCCCCTTTGATGCTCTATACATTCAGGTCTACTCGCATGCCTAGCATATCCAATATCACACAGAGGTCAGTATGGATCCAATATGTAGACCTATTTATCTCATGCATGAGACGCACAGAACGTGCTCGTGCCGCTTGCGATCTCATGAACTTATTCTTCCTCTTCGATGAGCTATCGGACGTGGCGGGCGAGGGAGAAGTACGGGAACAGGCGAATGCCATCCTGTATGCTCTACAAAACCCTTTCAGGTTCGACGAAAGTGACGACTCGATCTTAGGAGAGGCAGCTCACCAGTAAGACTGCCGCATCTTCTATTCTTAAAGGAAAAGTTGCTCACTCTTCGGTAAATGACAGGTTTGCGAGACGGGCGATCAAGACATTGACTCCGGCTTGTTAATCCCAGTTTCTTGAAGCCTTTGATACGCATGTCGAAGCAATGATACAACAGGCTAAAGATCGCGCCTGCGGATACAGCAATCGACAGACCGTTGAAAGCTACATGTCCGTTGGAAGAGGCACCATCGGAGCAAAACCGGCGTTTGTATTCCTCGAAGGTGATGAGGATATCCCTGCATGGATCATAGCTCATCCTTTCATCGAGGAGCTTGAGACATGCATTATGGACATGCTTATTATGAGTAATGCGAGTGTGTCGAGGATCGCGCGATCAATGCAGGTCGAGCTCACAGCATGCCGTTAGGATATTTACTCATATAACGTCAAGCAAGCGCGAGGTGACGACGGCCACAACATCGTCGGCGTTGTCATGTCAGAACAAACCTGCGACTTGCATGCGGCTATGGCTTGGGTAGAATCGCAGTATTTGGACGCAGTGAAGCGATTCCTCAAGACCAAGGAGAAGCTGCCGTGCTGGGGAACGGACGCCGATCCTCAAGTCGCAGCCTATATCGACGGGCTTGCAAACTGGGCTCGGGCAGGTGACCAGTGGTGTTTCGAGACCGAGCGTTATTTCGGGAAGAGAAGACTGGAGATTCAAAATACTCGACGGGTCGAAATGTTGCCTAAGGTGACCGACAGTCCCGGAGTAGACCATGTTTAAATTGCTATAGATTACAGTGCTTTGATTAGTAATCACTCCGATGTCTTGGTAGACACCTCTCACCACATCAGGAAAACGGGAAAAAGTCTTACGGTCTTGACTAAGACGGTTAAGACGGGTTAAGGCCGATCAAGACAGATTTAGATCGTAAAGCCCAAGAACCTGGTTTTCGGGACCTTAAGACCTGCGCAGACAGCGACCTAAGACACTAAAACTCTCAAGACACTAAGATATAGGTCAATATTCAATTATATAGCAATGGAATACAAAATATTACTAGGCTATTAAACAGACTGTAATGAAAGCGGTCTTAGCTAAGGCTCTAAGACCTCTAAGACCGCTAAGAGCTTCCCGGGTTTACTGATGCACTAGGATATCAATATTAGGATTCAGGCATCAAATGGACATGACATGGGTAGCGGCGAAAACGCGGAGAATTGTTTTGTCAGAGATATCGACAAGAATCTTCGAGCTTCAAGGATCAGGAAGAGGAAGAAATAATTAAATGCCAATGAAACGCGCCACTAGGTCTTGTTACAGCTTTGATCAGTGTTCCGTGTAGGACGGCCTGGGGAACGAAAGCCGGAAGATTACGGAACGAGGTATCTGTACGCACTGGTATTTGTTCACGCTATTTGCCTGCGGGCCAGATCGTGATTTCACCAAGTCCATGCGTGACGCCATGTTTGCATTAGTACAAAAGACTACAAATCGTTTCTTACTCGATATAAACCCAGATGTACTCAGAGCAACTCAGCTGTTAATATTCGACGTCTGAATGATTCCCACACCTACTAGTAATCGACCACTCGATTCTGCACCAATCGCGCTACGAGAGGTTACGAACCTACTGATCAGCAAACTGTCGGATCTCCGCAGATCACCACATGCACAAAATTAATCCCCACAGAAATGAAGCTAAAAAATGAACTATCCGTTGTACCTATCGCCCAACAAGCTGCTGCGCTATCGGGAGATAGGCCAGTCTATTGCGGCCACATGGAAGCCTCAGCCCACAACCTGTGTTATGGCAGCGAAAAAAAATGCGACAGATATAGAACTGCATTCTCCGATGCAAGATCGCATCGTAAACTGACCGACGAGAGACGCGTGTCCGAGTCGCGTTGGTCACGTCAGGACATTAATTGCCAGTGAGTATAACATTTTGACTCTCTTATTTGTTAGAAGAGGACTTCACTGTTCTCGTTCTAATGCGGTGCACACGACAGCGAAATCAGACTTTTATCGTCATGTTAGTTGAACTTGTTAACACAGTATATATACTGGGTTCCGAAGCTGCACGGCAATTCCATGCCACGGAAATTGTATATGGCCGACATCACGATGATGATCGACAGACCTTGAGGGCCTCGGCATCTATGCGAAATTGAAGGCCGAACCTGTGTCAAGGTGGCCCGTCAGGCCGGATAATGAAGTATTGGAAAGGTACGCAGAACGGAATTGGTTTGGGACAGAGTGCCACCCAGAATATATAAAAGCAAGTGGAAGTGAAGACAGGTGAGCAGCATTTACTTCCCAGCCCGACGACTCATAATCAACTCTCCAGGACATGGCCCCTGCTAAAACTGGCTTTTTCCTGCCTAATGGGCTCGCCGACTGGCCATGGGTCCGCAAGCTTAACCCATATTACCTGGAGGTCAAGGCCGAGTCCGAGACCTGGATTACATCCTTTGCAGCTTTCGACCAGCACGCACAGAACTCTTTCAACAAATGCGACTTCAGTGAGTTATCTGTAATAAAATGGCGTCGCTTATACTCACCGAAGTCACTAAGGCTTGCTTGCATGCTTGGCATATGCAAATGTAGACAAGGGCATGTTACTGGATCACCTGAATTTGCGTTTGCCGCTGAGAACAGGTTTCCAGACCGTGCTCGTACCGGCTGCGACTTGATGAATTTCCTTTTCCTCTTCGACGAATTATCGGACGTAGAGGATGAAAAGGGAGTGAGAGCTCAGGCCGACGCGATATTGGACGCACTGAACCACCCTCGCGCACCCCGCCCCACCGGGGAATCTATCCTGGGAGAAGTAGCTCGACAGTAAGTGCACACTGTTATTTAGAGAAACATATAACAATGTAGGCGCTTGATTTAGGTTCTGGGCAAGAGCAATTCAGACAATGAGCACCGGCAGCCAGAGACGATTCATCAGCGAATTCGTCCCGCATGTAGATGCCATGGTACAACAGGCGAAGGACCGCAGCCGCAGCTATCAAGACAGGCGTACAATTACCAGTTATATCTCTGTCCGACGAGGAACCATCGCAGCTAAATTGGCATTTGCCATTCTTGAGGCCGATATGAATTTACCAGACTCGGTGAAGACTCACCCTCTCATTACCAACCTAGAGACCTGTTGCATGGATATGCTCATTCTCAGCAATGTCAGTACAGGAGAACGGATGCTTATGTGTGGTCAGAATACTCACAGGATACGGACTTAGGACATGTACTCGTATAACATCGAGCAAGCCAAGGACGACGACGGCCACAACATCGTCACAGTAGTAATGCATGAGAAGAACACGGACGTCCAGTGGGCTTTGCATTGGGTCGGGCAGTATTACCGTCGCATCACTACCCAGTTCCTACAAGACAAGAAGATGCTGCCTTCTTGGGGAAATGATATTGACTCCCAGGTGGAAAGATACGTTGACGGCCTTGGGAACTGGGCCCGGGGTCATGACCAGTGGTGTTTCGAAACGGAGCGCTATTTCGGTAAAGAGGGCCAGGAGATACAGAAGGAGCGGTGGATTGAGATGTTACCCAAACGTAATAGGAAATAATAGTAGCTCGGTAAGATAGATGTTCTTCCTTCCGAGTCAACCGATGACATCGGGAGGTTTTCCGCATTGCGATATGTAAAGAAAGCTTTGCAGCACCTGCATCTTCGATTTCTTCTGTTACTATTAGTTACAGTCAGTAACCTATAATTCTCTTCGTTATCGTTACAATCCAGTAGGATAAACCTAGAATTTGACGGAGATATATCAAAAACTTTGTCGGTTGTGGCAATCGTGGCATTAGCCCCGTTACACGTGGTCACATATGTGCTACAGTCACACGCCTTCTCATCTTGCGCCTCCACAGCTGCAGGTTTACTACCCAGGACCTTCATGTCTTTATATGCATGGACACCTTACGTGACGGCTGAAGCCCTTCGGATTGTTCGTAATGTCATGAAGTCCACGGGAAATCCCATGTCTACGAAGGAAATCTTCAAGCTCGCCGTCGCACAAAAGCCCCAGAAGCCGATTGACCCTCCTCCACCTATCATCAAGGTTCGGAAGGATGGTTCCATAAAGCAAATACCATACCCATCACACCCGGAGCATCCTATACGATCCGTCAGGTGAGCTTCGTTTATGTCGTGCCAGTGACGAGTGCGTGACCGTTGGCGGTAGGTATCTCAAGCAGGTGGTATTACCAGCCATGGAGCACAGTCTCGAAATTGAGAAGTTCCACACCAAAGCAGCGCTTAGCCAGACAGAGATTGAGGGGCGTCTGGCTTCGCTGAGTAAGTCTGCGAACAAGGCCAAGCAGGCAGCGATCTCGGGGACACTGCAGTCCGTCTGGCTTTGGCGTTTTCGCTCTGAGCCACCTCCACAGCAGGAGAAAGAGGAGCTCGAGAAGCTATACGGGGAGGAGGTCGGTGTTGGGAGGGACTTGAGCCATTTGAGCAAGAGACGGCGGGCTGCGCGAGTTAAGAAGGTGGAAAAGGCGGTCAAGTTCATGAGGTCGGTGCAGTTGGCAAGGAAAACTGGGATTTTAAGAGAGGGGAGCGAGCAGTCTACTCTACGGTCCTGATCGCTCCTAAGCGTATGTGATGAGACCTCTCTACATCTTTTCTAGTAATACATCGCATCTGATTTGCTTTTAGTCGCTATGTATGCTATTCCACGTCTCACGGACGATCCGTGAGGAGACCGTCTTTGCGTCTACGTGAAGTACTGGACCGTCCAAGTCTGGGACCTTGATGGTGCGCATTATTTGTTAGCAGACCAGACGCCTTGCCTTTTATAGGTGCTCGATTATCGTATAAATTGAAGCCTCATTCGGTCGTATATGGCCTGTCCTACCTTCGTCCACAACCATGATTCTGCCCCTTATCGTCGGTATTGCGCTTTTGCTTGTCTGCTGTGAGCTGTCCGGAGGTTGTCCAGGCCGCCCAGGCTATCCGCGCTGCCTCCGAGATATGAAGTTTCCTTCAAAAAACTTCTCCCAATGCAAGGCCAGAACCACAAACGGACCTAATCCACTGCGCTGATGCCTTCTAGGCTCTGCTGGAGAAGAAGTTGTACTTGCATGTGAACAAGGGCGGGATTGCGTGGAGGGAGAAGCATATCTCACGGAGGGAAAGGTAGACATGGTCGAATCGACTAAAAGGAAGGGTGTTCGAATAAGTACGTTTCTTACATACAACTTTGTGCTGTGCCTTAGAGGATGCGTTTCGGCTACAAGCATCCGGACGACCGCCAACATGCTGGGTTTCCCAGACGAAGATATCCCAAAGATAAGAGGCATCGTACTACAATACATGTACATCAACGAGGTTGCGGGAGCCTCAGGCAACTCTGCGACGCTACATCCCTATCCTTAAGTTTGGAGCCACATTATATCCGCCAGCACTTCCTTGAGTTAGGGTTAATTCCGTTGTGTCGTTGTTTTACTTATCATTCAGCCAGTGCACACTGGATGACAATATTGTGGGGAACTGGCGAGACCCCCCGACCCGGCTGACTGACCAGATTTCTGACAATGACAACGCAGATTTCGGTTTGTTCACAATCCTCAAGCAATATGCGTCGGGATTGTAGGTGAGATCATCTCAGGGTCAGTGCTAGACGTACCAGTCATTCCGAATGCGTTTCTTGTTAGTACCGCACTCATTGCGTGTTTCCCAACTCCTGACATTCCAACCCAACAGTGGGCGACATGCGCGATATGGTCACTGGCAGATGATTTAAAAGCCGGCCCCACCGCGTTGTCCCTCCAGAAAGTCAGCGAATTTCCTTCCCTTCTTCTGCCACTTTGCCCGGATAGCAAGGAGGATCCCGTTGCCCCTTGATCTCCTCCGCCTTCATTGATCAAGGAGCAAGGAGCAACAAGTAGAAGCGGAAGAGAGGTGGGCAAACACGACGTTTGAAGGGGTCAAGGGCGAGTAGTGGCAGTACTTCATAAAAAAGGACGTGGAACCAGAACGTATTTCCCGACCCTGAAGCTGCCTGATTTCGAGTCGAATTCATCGGCGTCGAGTCAGTTTGTGATCGAGGTGCCACTTGCTGCTGCTGCTATTTAAAGTGTGACTTACCGTATATTTAAAGTGTGACTTACCATAGCGTATCTAATGTTCTTGTACTAATGCTCTTGTACACATATCTGTTGCACTGTGTATGGTCCCCGCTCAATATGTATCATCAGCCTACACGAGTCAGCCGAAGGAAAAGTTGGACCGCGGGTGTATCCAATCTGTCATAAGCGGTTACAGAGAAGAGAACAAGAGTCGTCCCACGCGTGCTGAATTCTCAAAGCTCTGCTATGAGCAGGGTCTGATGCCAATTAGGCACACCTAGTAATGTATACAATGTGCTCTATGTAGCAACCACAGGAGGGATTTCGACAGTCCGGTGGATTGTAGATGGGATGGGAACATCCAGTGCCTCTGGGGTTATGAGAAGATTGCCTAGTCGCGGTGGTGATTTCTTGGTAATAAACTCCATGGTTGTTGGTAACTTGTCGGCCGCTTGGCGAAGAGCTACTCAAGTTGATGAGCAGAGGGTTCAACTACGCAAAATTATATGGTTCCGTACCATCTCGTGCAAGCTCCTCTCGGATAGGAGTACCGCCAATCTCGAAGATTACACGACCTGTCGGTACACTGGGAAAGATGTCAGCTTGGGTACGCAAACCCCGTATATAAAGCCATGTACCGTGTCGCCCAGAATTCGAAACTGCCCTTGCCTTTGCCCATACGAGTTTCATTACCCTACAAAAATGTGTTCTGAGTCATCTTCTTACATGTAAGACGTTCTACCACACCTTTACGCAGACAGGAATGTCGGGGAACAGTCGTAGCCACACCTTAGCACCCTTGATCACTTTGATTTTCCTCCGGATCACCTCTTCAGCAGTTGTTAACTGCTTGGCCGTAAACCGAACCCCTGGACCTTTGATCCTGATCCCCCATTCGCCATAAGCGAGCGTCGTGCCCTTTGTCGACCCTCCTATAGGAATTGGGATCACTCCCTTGTGCCGCTTGATGTATTCGACTTTCCTGGGTGCCAACTGGTGTCGCCCACGACTGAGAGGCACTCTGAACGGCGTCAATGAGCCACTAGAGATAGAGGCCCTACAAATAGCTAGCAGAGATTGCGGTCGAAGGGAAAACATGAAAGTATATGTCGAACGTGATGGTGACAAGGGGGAATGTCACACTTTGTCACATGAGCGCAGAGTCCGTCTCCTGCACTTCCACCACCCGGTGTTCTCAATAACGTTTCCTGCTTGTCGGAGACGGTAACGATGAGCACAAAGAGGCCGTTGGACGATGGGGATGCATCCGTAGCAAAGAAACTCAAAAGGTCGGCTATTTTTTTTAATGAACAGCGCCTCTTACTGACGAACAACTGTATCTAGCGATGCTGTGAGTGTCCATTTCTTTCTTTTCAAAGGTGAATACTGTGTCTGCCATCATTCTGACGCGTTTCTATAACTTTGTTCGCCCCTCAGACCCCTACCAATGGCTCTAAATCAGGAACGCCGGTGAGTACCTCGTAACCGCATCTGAACTCGCTAACAAGGATGCTCTTAGCTCAATACGGCAGACATCATCGCACAGAAGCGTGCAGAGATTGCTGCCAAACTGGCCGCGATGAAGCAGGGAAGTAGCGTAGCCGCCCCTCGTGTTTCGTCCCCAGCCGTGCCAGCTGCATCTTCACCCGCGCCATCAACACCGACCCCGACCCCGACACCTACGGCCGGACGAGCGGAACACTCTCCGTCTCCAGGTCTCGATCCCGATCTCGCGCGCAGAGTGGCCGAGGCGAAGCGCCGTGTGGCCGAGGCGCAGAGCAAGCTGGCAGTGAAGGACAATCCGTACATGGTGAGCGGCGTGTTTCTCGCCAGAGTTACTAACTAATTATCTATCTGTCTCAGTCGCTGCCTGCGAAAAAGGGCAGACCTCTTCCTGAACCTGCCCAGCAAGGTGCTGGTCTCAAGATGGCTGCGCACCCTCTACTGCTCGACACGGCGCCTAGTGCGCCACAGTCGAAGAAGGACCGATACAAGCCCATGCAGCCCAAGTTCGCTACTATCAAGGTGCGCATAGCTGTACTTGACGACGACATGTAATTCATTCGGTGGCAGGCCAACATCCGCAATGCGCCCACGCCGCCTCCCGCGCCGACACCGGTGACGGCGGCCGTGGAGACGAGCTCGAACCCGTATGCGGCGGCGTCGGCGGCGAAGGATTCGGTATTCGAGGGCGCGCCGAGGGAGCGGACGGGGAGGAACTTCCGGTTCAACCAGAAGGGCAAGTACATCGCGCTGGCGAACCAGATGCGGCAAGATGCGCAGCTGGAAGAACTGAAGCAGCGGATCGCGGAGAGCGCGCGCAAGGCGGGACTCGACGGGGAGTTCGAGACGCTTGAGAAGAACATCCGGCGAGAGGCGCCGCCTGAGGTGGAGTGGTGGGACGCGGCGTTGTTGCCAAACAAGAGGTATGATGATTTGGCGGGCGGGCTTGAGAGGTTGAACATCAGGAATGAGAGTTCGCCGATCACGATTTATGTGCAGCACCCGATCCCGATCCCTGCGCCCGGAGATAAGAATAAGGGAGTGCTGAAGCCTCTCAAGTTGACTAAGAAGGTGCGGAGTATATTCGCGGTTATGAGGCGGGTCGATTTGTGATGGGTATGTATTGTACAGGAGCAAAAGAAGATGAGGAAGCAGCGTCGGCAAGCTGAGCTGCAGGACAAGCGTGACCGGATCCGGATGGGACTTATTCCACCGGATCCTCCGAAAGGTTGGTCGCTCTACTCTCATGGTTCGTGATGCCTGATTGATCGATGCATCGGCCAGTCCGTCTGGCGAACCTGATGAAGGTGCTCACGTCGGACGCGGTGCAGGACCCGACGAAGGTTGAGGCAAGAGTTCGTAGGGAGGTGGCGATACGGAAGCATCAGCATGAGAAGATGAACTCGGAGCGTAAACTGACGGACGAGCAGCGGAGAGAGAAGATGGAGAGCAAGAAGATGGAAGAGGAGAAGAAGGGGCTCTGGGCGGCGGTGTTTAGGTAGGTTGTCTGGCGTCATTCGTCTAATACGCAGTGCTCACAGTTTCGAAGGGTCAAGACGCTCGCGGACCCGTCACATCGGTTCAAAGTACGCAAGAATGCGGAGCAGATGAGCCTTACGGGCGTCTGCATCTTCCATCCGTCGTTCTCGATGGTGTACGTCGAGGGTGCGGCCAAGTTCGTCCGGAACTACAAGCGACTGATGCTGCACCGGATCCAGTGGACGGTGCCTGCGCGGTTGCGTGAGGACGGCTCGGATGAGGAGGGCAAGGGCGAGGGCGGCAAAGCGGAGACGCCGGCACAGGAGGAGCAGGTGTCGTTGGAGGACAATACGTGCGAGCTGGTGTGGGAGGGGCAGATCCGAGACCGGGTGTTTAGCAACTTCAAGCCGAAGAGCTGCCCGACGGATAGCGCGGCGAAGGAGGCGCTAGGGAGTAAGCTTGCCAGCTATTGGGACCAGACGAAGAATTATAGGCCGCCGGAGGACGATATTTTGAGTGGTCTGTGAGTTTGTTGGTGGGCGGAGTTGTGCTTAGCTCGGGAAGATGTTTGGGGATGTGGCTGTTGTTCGTGAGTAAGTGCACGATCATGTATGGACAGTCCTGTTTTATCGTTTTTGCACTCTGCAGCTATGGTTATGATATCGCATCTAGAGCCAGAAAAGATCATTTGGGGCGAACTCATTCGTCGCCGCCGCTTGTAAGATGCACAACGCAAGTAATTACGTAACTTCCTCCCCTGACTCTTCCTCCCGTCATGTGTTGGCGAACTTACTAGATCTAAGAGGTATTGACATCATGTGAGGAACAAATTCGCTCGAAGCAAAAGTATACGCGACCCACTGAGTGACATTCTTGGGGCAGGTGGTGGTGCGAGGGACGCCGCTGTCCTGGTGGTGGTGTGAGGGTGCAACTACGGTTGCGCCCCTTGCACCACCACCAGGACAGTTGGCACTTCCTGAGTGGCACCTCACTGTCAATCAGCTTGTTTCCCCATCATGACTTTGAGCAAGTTGTGTCTTCATGTATGGCAAGAATCAACGACAAATGTTTTTGAGAACCTGATGGATTTGGCCAGGTGAACAATCTTGTCTCACTGTCTCTCAAGAATTCTTTCCCAAGACTCAATAGTTTTGCTCTTTCGAGATGGTGGTATCTGCAAGTTATAGCTTCCTCGTTGGCCCGTCAGCTAGAGAAACACATTGTCCGTGATCCCGTTTCTCCACCTATGAGGACATGGCGGTCACCGATGCCACTCTACATATGATCATCAGTGCGGAGGAATGTCGCGTCTCGACTGTCGTCGATGTCAGAATATTGCGCATACTGGCTATTCAGGCACCTTGGTGCGCTCGTCATGAGTTGGGTCGAAACCTGAATCACAATGTAGTGGCATGGACGCGTAACTGTGGACCCACAACGTCGAAATACTTGGGTCTGATCGGCACTCATCCTGGTATGTACCTAGCTTCACTTATCCTCAAGTTGCCTGAGGAATTTACATAGCTATACGAAGTGTGTGCACACCGAGGAAATGTAGCTTTCTGGAGCACTAGACGCCGATGTTCACTCTTAAAAGGTTCGTAGACAGTACCGTGCTTGCCGTTTGCTCGTTCTACGGCATGCCCTGGACGAAGTACGCAGGATGTAGCGCTCGGAACTGGACTAAGCTGTGCGGGGACGGTGCCTGGTGGTCGACACTGGCCTCAACAACAGAAGACTGCCCATAATTGGTGCATCGATAGTATGGTCGCTGCTCTTCCCGTCGCACTCAGCCGCGACCGAGGATCTAGCTACAGCGAGGGATCATTTACTCCCACTTATCCTCATAGCTACGACATTGATGCTACTGGGAAAGACGGGAATCATCTGGAACTATCGTGGTGCAGACAAGTTCCTGCTCTTCTCCAGCGAAGAGCTCCAGAGTTCTGTTGAAGTTGGATCCGGTGACGGACGTTTCTGAATCTGCTCAGAGATGTGCTGTCATAGCTTCACACTTGGAGAAATGAAGTCCAGGTGAAGCTGCTGCACTTATACGAGGAAGAGGTATTGCGTTCGTCCGGATAGGAAGGCGAGTCAAGGAACTCAACGACATCCAAGAACCAAATTACCAGCAGCCTGGTACCACTAGGCCTGCGGAAGTACAAGAGGCGTTTTCTTTCGACAATACGCTCACTCTACACATGGATTTCGGGTTCATAAGTGACATGGAGTTCTGAAACTCTTTTGCGCAGAATGTTCAGGAATCGTCACCATGAGCACTACGGTGTGACTTACCGCGGTGCAGGTTCGGACCATCGCTATTGTGGCTTAATGATGTCCACCGTTTCAGGCGTCAACAATAGGTGGTTATGACTTGGCAACGCACTGGTTGAACGGCCGTTGCCTCATCTCGGAGCAATCAGTCTCCATTAACCGTCATTCAAGCCGCCCTTCCGATAGTGCATTCGTGGGTATACGTATATAAGAAGTCGAGGATACAGAGCTAACATACGCAAGTCCGTAAGATACCACCATTATAAGAAACTTTGCTACAAGATCGTAAACATCAACGCCCAAAAGGGACAACCAGCCCACAAACAACCCAGAACAGCCATTGAGAAGTACCAGTCCATCATGACCTCTGGTTCACGGCGGCGTCCGCGGCACAGGCGGTGGCCTTGAATACCGCCTGCTCGCCGGGCGCGGACTCATCAGCTCCAGCAGCCCGCTCGCAAACACCGATTTGCGGTGGTCAGGGCTCGCAGCCTCGTCGTACCCCTCCTCGCCCTCCATCACGATCTTCATCGTCCGTGTGTTGATGCGGAACCGCTTGTCGCGCAGCGCCTGTATGATATCCTCCTTCCGCTGCCGCCCCGCGAGGAGGTCGCCCATGTTCGTCTGCGCGCCGACAACTACTGCTGAGGCGATGGTGCCTAGGGTGAGGTGGTAATCAGGACGCGATTGATAGGAAGGGTGACTGTGTGTTACCTGGCTCGTGAGCGAGTCTGAGGTGCTCTCGATCTCCGCGGTGTAGGAGCTGCACTATTGTCCCGAAGAACGCCAGTATTATCAAAGCCGTAGTCAGTAGATGCACCGCGACAGCGCTGCACCCGCCTTAGTATCAGTACCCTTTCAAACATAAACATAAACACAAACCCACCTCAACCAAAGCCTCCTCTCCACCGTCTTCACCTGCACAATGATCGGCTCATCCCCGGGAATGAAATATACCGTCCTCGCCACTAGCGTAAGGTACGTCCTCTGCTGCCTTGTCAGATGCACGAAAAACAAACGTAAACCAAACGCTCACGTAAACCATATTCGTCAGCCCGACGAACCCATCCGACTCGAACACCCCCTCCAGCCCCGCCATATCCGCGCTCTGGAACACCGCCGCGGGGAGCGTCAGCTGCGTCGCGTTCACCCGCGCCACCGTGAACACATCTGGGTCGCTAAGATTGTACGCAATACCATTATACGCCTTCCCATTCAGCGGCGCGCCTGTGATGTTGTTGCCCGCGGCTTGCACGGGGGAGAGGGTCGTGACGGAGGTGAGGTTGCCTGAAGCGAGGTCGACGGTTGCGGCCACGTCCCACAGCGAGATGCTCGGCTTGCAGAACGTGATCGAGGCGTTCGCGGAGGGGACGTAGGTGAAGTACCAGAAGAGGACCGGGCGCTGGTAGTCGGGGGTGCCGTCGCCCGTGTCGGGGCATGGCGCCACACCTACATATAGCGTCCCCGTCAATGAAAGAAATGGAAATGTGCAGAAAAGAAAAAGAAAACCAACCGAAGAGATATTGCGCCACTTTCGCTACATTCCAGGTGAAGGGACAGCCCGGCTGGTCAGCGACGATCGTCCACGTCTCGTTATTCGTATTATACGTCATTTGCAGCTACCGTTCGTTCATTTGAATCTTTAATCTATATCCGCCTAGCGAAAGAACGCGTGGGGACGTACATTCTGCGTTGGGGGCTGGCACCCAGGATCGCTCAGCACCGCCGTCGTATTCGCGTACACAGTCCCGTTCGTAGCGAGGTTCGTCGGGAGCTACATCAGGTCATAAGGAGGGGATGGGTGAATGAATGCGTATATATATATGCGCACCTGGAACGGCGCCACCGTGTAGCCGCCGTGCACGAACTCTGGGTCGCCCAGGTTGTACAGGACCGATGCCGATGCGTACCCCGCGGCCGTCAGGAACGCTATTTGCGTATGGGTGTCAGCCCGTGCTCGAGGAGTACAAGCTGGGAACATACAAGTCAAGTCCCAAAATTGGTCGTTCAGATTAAGCCCGAGCGCCGCGGTATTGTTCACCGTCGCATCTACATATACAAAAACGCGGTGTGGTCATCATCAGTATTACTCTAACACAGGAGAAGTAGAACACAGGAGAAGACCGGGGTAAGTAGAACACAGGAGGAGAGCGGTGCTCTAATACAGCACAAGATCGGGATACGGGTAAGCAACAAACGCACCGGGCTTCGCGAGCCACGTGTCCTGCACTGTGAGTAACGCAGCGGCGAGAGGCTGCAGCGCGAGCGAGAGGATCGCCATGAGAGAGGCTAGTGCGACGATGTAGTGTTTGTTGGCGGCGGCGCGGGCCCAGACGATGAAGTTGCTGGTGGCGTGTGAGAAGTAAGTAAATAACGAGAGGAGATGTAAATAGTTAAGTGTACTTGGTTCGGGTGTAGTCGAGCAGGACGCTGCGGTGCGCGGGAGCGTCGCCGTGTACCAGGTCTACGTAGGGCTGTTTTCGTCACACATAACAGTAACAGTGAGAGTGAGATGCGGATGTGGTGAGAGCGGAGACGGTGATGGAAAAGGCGGCGTACCTGCATCTTTTTGATCTCGACATCCGTCCACGCCCACAACGCGACTACGAACATGCCCACCGTGACCGGGGGTAGCGTCTACATATATATGCCAATTCAAGTTCAAGTTCAGGTTGCAGCATATATCACGAGAGGGTATACGTACGTAGACGTAGTGCATGACCCCGGATTGGGACGTGAACGCTCCTTGTACCGGCCAACCTGCATATTTATTATTTAAAAGTGAGACACAAAAGGGCTTGGGGTGGATGCACGCACCGTTGCGATCGTCCGTCACGCGTAGCATAACCTCCAGGACGATAGCCAGCACGACCAGTGCGACGACGAACGGCGCCCAGAACCACGTCCGCAGGGGCATGGGGATCCACGAACTATCCTTCTCTTTTCCCTTCCCTGCTAGCGGCTTAGTACCTTCTCCACGCAACTAAGTTGCTCATACGTACTAGGAGCCTGCCCGTCCCATGGCTTGACCTTCTCGTCGGGCGGGTACGTCGCGAACTGCGCCTGGTCCGGGTCCGGCGACGACGATGGCGAGGAGTACGATAGCGTCGGTATCTGCCCACTACTGCTCGGCCGCGGCTTCATCGCACCTTGAGGTAACATAGGGCTCAGCGTCTCCATCTCCCGCTGCCCTTCGCGCGCCCAGTCTTCTGAATCCTTGAAGGGTTCCATGAGCAGGCCAGTCTCACCGGTGTCGTCGACGATGGTAACGTCGGAGAGGTGTGCGGAGTGGGCGGGTCGGTGCGGGCGTGAGACATCATCCATTGTGATTTTGTATGGTGATGGTAATGGGCCTACTGAAAACTGAGACTAACGGCGTACTGGGCTGCTCGGATCAAGCTGCGCGCCCACAATAGCCTGTAGACTAGTGTGCAGACGTGAAAGAGCCCCCCTGAGTGATTGCACAGAACTGAGAACCGTCGCCGCGAACGGAAGCAAAGCGAGGAAGTAGAATATACGTATTGTTGTGCATGTTGCATGGTAGCCAAAGATATCTCCGCAGAGGCGCTCGCGCTCAGCGCAGCCTCCGGCTTGATCGCCGTCTTTAGCTATGCTCCTTCTATTTCGGTGTATGATATATATTATATATCCTGTGCGCGTTACCGTTGGCTGGTCTTTCTGCTCGACCCAGCATACCCAGCGTTGTCTAGAAACGTTGTCCCCGGACGCGGGGTTGTGCTGAACACCTCGTGTAGGCGGGCTGTGCGCACTGCGCAGCATCTTCTAAAGTCACCAGTCCCGTTATTTGCATGAGGTAAGATTACATGCTGGCATCCAAGTAAAGAGATGGATGATGGATTCCATTTCCAATATAGATAAATCCGTGTCCGAGCCTCTACTGAACGTTCCGCATAAAGTCAGGCAAGCCCCTTGATGATGTCTGCAGCTACAAGCGACAATTGTGATTCAGATCCAACAGTCACATGGTACAGTGCACCTTGCGTAGGTTGTTGCTAGGGCTGTATAGTCTGGCTGTTATGATGGTTTTTTCTGGATATATACCTTAAAATCTAAGTTGACACTCAGTGCTGATCAGTGACAATCAATGACCGGTGGTGTGTCATCAATTGTCACTGCTCAGCACTGGCTATCATCGATGCTCATCAGTGCTCTCCAGTGATGCAAATCACATTCAGGTACATTCTACCAAACTACTACCTACCCTCAGCACCATCCAGCACTATGTGGCACTATTCAGCACTATGCAGCACTATTCAGCACTATCAGGCACTCATCCATCGCTTTGTCCTAGAGTGCACTGCCACTCTCAGGCACTGGTGCTGATCAGTGCTGAGCAGTGACAAGCAGTGATGAGCAAATGGGGAGTAGTGACAGATAGTGCCCATTGATGACAGTCAGTGCTAATTGGTGCTAATTGAGGCTAATCAATGATGAACAGTGCTAGCTAGGGTTGGGCATGGGTCACACCATGGGTTTTGTGGACAACACTGTACCCTCACCTGCCTATACCTCACCTGAGGCAGGTAGGGGTCTGAAACCTGCCATGAAGACTGCAGGTGCCAGTAGCACAGTGCCTGATGCCCAAAGTATCTCTCAAGGGCCAGTTAACAGAGTGACCAAGTGCAGTGTTGCTTGGAATAGTACTGTGGACACTTAGGGATACCTTGAATGCTATATATTCTCATGCATGAGTAACTTTGAGATGTGCCAAGTTACCTTTTACTTCAAATATATGCAAATTTCATGTGAGAAGTGTACCCTTAGCCAAACCTGCTGAACCCAAGACCCACCATGGCAGGTATGAGTGGTATGTGGTTTGGCATTTCATGTACTGCACCTGTAACTGAGGGACCCCCAGGTCCAAAACTGTGGTGGCACCTGCCACCTGTGCCCATCCTTAGTGCTAGCTAGTGCCAATTGAGAACATGGTAAGGATTTTGCATTTTTGTCCAATATGGTCTGTCATAGGCTGTACTCAGAGCTTTTGTCTTGACAGACTCACTTCATGTGTGGGATGGTACATTCCCAATGATTCAACCATGCCACTGTGGTATCTGATAAGATGATTCTGTCATGATGTACATGATCCATGTGAGTGTGATGCAAAGGACTACATGTCATTGCCTTCACAGAAGTTCAGGCACTGGGTATATAGAGTGTGCCCCCATTTCCCCCTTGTCTCCTCAGTTGTTGTGTCATACACAGCTGAGGTGAGTCTCACACACTATCCACATTGTTCTCTTGTATTGATGTATGTACAAGTATTGTGATTACTAGGTACATACACTCAATACAGTTGTTGCATCATACACAGCTCAGTATTGTGATTACTAGTTTCTACAGGTTATGAGCCTCTGATCCTTGTGCTCTTGCAGGCCCAGTTGCAGGAACCAGTATCACCTTACCCTTGGACCCAAAGTATGACCTGAAGCACCCACCAACATGCACATAGAGCTTCTCTTTTCATGCTGCAGCTTGCCATCTGCCCATCTTGCCCTCTTTATTCCTCGCTATGACTGTCAATGATGACCCACCCAAGTCCTCGCCATCTGCATCCCTGTCTACAGCCTCAAAGGCCATGCCATCTATCACTCAGATGTCAATATCAGTGTCCCTCATTGCTGCTTCCAACACCATCATCCTTGACTTGCACAAGAACAACTGGATGGAATGGTCTCATCAAATTGACCAAACCCTCTGCCTCTCTGGTCTTGGTGGCTATATTGACAGACATATCAAGGCACCCGATGCCTCACTCAACCCTACTGGTTACAACAATTGGGTTTCCAACACCAAGGCTGTCATGGGACTTCTCAGTCTTCACACTACTCAGGAGCGATGGTGTTTCATTCTCGAGGCTGGCAGTAATACCACTCTGGCTTGGTCTACTCTTTGCGACTGACACATCAAGCAGGGCCCTCTCGCTCAAATCACCCTCATTGAGGATACCTTCACCACCCACTACTCTGCTAGTGAGCCTTATGCTGTCACCAGTGAGCATCTTGCACAACTTGTGCATCACATCTGGGCCATTGGAATCCCCACAGAAGAGCTGTTTATCTCTATCATCATGCTCAATGCCCTCAGTCCCCATCTGCCAAATGTGTGGGATCACATCACTATGGAGCTTGCCAAGGCCACTGACACTAGCCCCCTTACTCCGGCTGTCATTCAGACTCATCTTGTGTTCAAACAACAATTGGTCAATCATGCTAAGGCTACTCCATCCAATGTCAATGTTCTTGCTGTCCAGACCCAGACTGGTGCTGTCTGTACTCATTGTAAATGCAAAGGCCATCTGGTGGCATCTTGCTGGGGCCCGGGCAGTCCAATGGAAGGTCGCTGTGATGAGGTCCTCACTGCAAAGGCTGCTAAATGGACTGGCAAGGGGTGTAGCTCTGCTGCTGCTACTGCTACTTCCTCTGCAGTGTTGATGGGTGCTCAGGCTGTCAAACATTACAATGCCAGCAGCAAGACATATCTCCTTGATCCTGTTACACAGATTGCTTACCTTTGTGAGTCCACACCTACTGAGTTGGCTTCCTTGGCTTCTGTCACAGTGAACACCACTGAGGCTACTGTCCCCCATGTTGATGCAGCTCCCATGGTGACCATGCCTGAGTGGCTTGCTGGTGATTGTTATGAGTATGAGGCCTTTCTTGCTCTAGTCAATTCCTTTGAATGTAGTCACTGCATGGACAAAGCCACTATTTGTCATCAGAATAGCACAGGCCAGCCTAACTATTTAGACATGCCTGAGCAGCTCCAAAACAAACACCTTTTTTGCACATAGTTATAATATTAATAGCCTATCTAATTGCTCTCTAAATAGCTGTGACTAGACCTAGATAGTTTATCTTATCTTATGTTATCTAGCCATGGTCAGCACATACTAGATGAGCTGGTCAGAGTCCAAAAAGCTTGGCTGTCTGTTGCTACTTGTAGATACTCATACTTCGTCTCTCTCTGTAGTACGTACTATTTGGATCCCAATCAGCAATATAAAACTAATATATATATATATACCCATATATTCCCAATTACATAATAAACATGTCCTTCCAATCCCTCAACACCATGTCGCATCCACCTTTACTACCATGTACATACCACTTACCCATGCCAAACCAACTCCCCACCTCGATTAATCATATACTTACCTCTCTCGGTCCTGAAGGTCAAGCCGATCTCCTGGCACTGCTCCAGGCACAGGTTGCACAGCAGGCACCTGCACCAAGAATCCATGAATACAGTCATGATGGGCCTCACAGTGATCCATACCCAGCACCAATTCCTTGGAACCAACAGCAGGAAATAGATCCAGCGCTTCACACACCACTGGTTAATCCCCACTCATGAGATCATTTGATCTTTGCATAAGCACCCAGTACTCACCACATGCACACATCTAGAGCATCTGACCCACAGCAAAGTACAGCAAACCATACCACCATCAACGCACCAGTATCCCAGCAAGCCATACACCCAGAGAACTCCAGCATCAATCACGAGCATAGACAGACTGGAGAAACTTCATGCCCAGGCACCAAGCATCGTGCTATGTGAAGAAAGATGATAACCCAGCCAGATGGCACCAGGTACGATTCTATTGCATCTTGCTTTGTGAGCAATCTGACAGTTGCTGTTGACAGTGTTGATTCACCTTTGTTCCCACTGCAATCATCAAAGTACGTTCAATTTGAATCCCCTGAGAAATAGACTCACCATCTCTTCAGCTGCCTCCCTCTCAGCATGATCTGCATGAGTCAGCAACAGGCACCCTTCCATCAACCATTGCATATGTCAGCTGGCTATCCTCAAGCACCACATCCATATCTGCCATACCCTCCCATACCCCCGATGCCACCATACTCCCACCTCCAATACCTGCCTCCCATCCTGAGTTATCCCTATCCCTATCCCTCCACCCATCAAGTCCCCATTAGTACAGCACCCCCCAACAAACAAAACCAGGTGCACCTCACCTGTCTCATGTGTTGGCATGATCATGAGCTCAGCAATGGCGTCGCTCCTGCCCACCCTTCTGTGCCTGCACCTGCTGAAACACAACCTCCTGATCACCCTGGTCAATGCCCACCACCTCATCCCAAAGCATGGAAAAGACTCACCAAGCTGTTCGCGAACCTCAGTGAAAGTGAGATCAACGCAAGCAAAGAGCTTCAAGTAAGTGGTCCCTCTAAGAATGGAAAACCTCTAACCATACCTTAGTCCATGGTATGCAGGCACATCTGGGAAGCAGTCAGGATCAGTATCAAGGGCCCCTGGCCTGATCCCAAGGAGGTCCAATTGAATGATCACGGCAGCACCTACTATTCCCCGGACTTTACAAAGGGAGTGAATGACCCGCAGAACATTGCTCTGCTCAGGTGGGCCCAACTGTTGACTTGGGAAGAACTCGAGGTAAGTTGTATCAATATTAGATGTATCATTACTCACAAGTCCCATAGAATCCGAAGACCCGTATCCTTGAACTCAACGATCCTGAAATCTATTGGGATCAAGCAACAATTTTCGAACTCACCAAGAAGGCCTTCCAAGGCTTCACCCCAAAAGCCTAGAGCCAGAAGAACCCTCAAAAGAAAGCTCAGCTCAAAAAGAATGAACAAATGAGCTGGCAACAGGATTGCTGTATCAAGGTAAGTATTATCCAAACTTTTAGAAGTGCCAGTACTCACTTGTATTCTAGAAATTCAAAAAACTCTTAGAGTTGCACCTCTGTACAAGAAGGAAAAAGGTCACAATCCCTTGCCCATCCTGCAACCTGAGTGGCTCTCGGACTATGCGTCAGGCCCCGAGGATGGTGAGGATGAAGAAGAGTGGAAACTCAGGATGACGCATGCTGTAGGGATCGATACAGATGGCATCAGTCACCATACACTCGCCCAGATGAAGTTCTGGGAGCATATTGAGCCAGGGTGGCACACCAATGCTGTAAGTGTCTTTTCTTGTAAATGTTGCACTACTCACCGTCCTTGACACTACCCCTAGGCCTCCGATATCATACAGGACCTCAAGCAGATCCTCCTTGACAGTACACCTCCTGAAGACCTCCAGAAACTGGAGGCAATCCACATTGAAACTTCCACGTGTGTGTCAAATGTCCCCCCTGCAAACCCCCCCTTCAACTTCATGATTTCGATGAAGTGGTGGGAGGAGACTAAGCACCAATATGCAGGTCTTGTCTTGCATTACTTCAAGGGAACCAAGCCCAAGGGCAAAGGCTGGGATGTGTTCCTTGGCACCCTCATTGATCAAGGAGTGGCCGAAGACTCCAGTGGATGGGATGGTGATGAAGACAATGACTGCGGTGATGATCAAGATGATGATAACCTATATGCAGATGATCTGGAAGCTATCTGTCAAAATTACAATGGAGAAGATGATGATGAAGGCCCTATCCCCTCAACCCCTGATGCTCGCAGTGTCCTCGGCCCATGGTGAGTTCAGTGTCTGATCACTTGATATTCTCTATCTTTTCCCAGTCACCTTTGAGCCTCCCAGAATCTCAGACTAGGTATTCCCAAGTTTCCAGAGCATCTCAAGCCCATGCAGAAACACCACCTCTGGCTCCATCGTCTTCCATTGCACCTCCTGGCCACTCTAGGCTCTTCAGAGGACTGTCTCATTCTGGCTCTAGGACACTGACTCCAACCAGTGGGGGTCAGCAATGCCTATGAGTTTTAAACTCTGACACACATGTCACGCTTCAGCCACTGCAGCCAAATGTGAGTGTGACTTGTGGTGCAAGTTTCGGAATGGAGATGCACTGTAAATTCAAATAAAAATCGGAATATATTGTTTTGGGCACTATAGAATAGAGTCTTGCAGTTTGATTTTTGATTTAGGCCCTTTAAGTGTGCTTTTTGCCATATGAAATAGCAGTTTCTACCTGAAAGACAACAAAATTAAAAAATCGAACTGCAACAATCAATTACACAATGTGTAAAACAATATATTCAGATTTATTGTGGAATTAAAGTCATGTTCCCATTGAGAAACTTGCACCTTACTGAAAAGCAGTCATGAAGGGCCTCCAGCATTTGCTGAGACGTGTTCTATTAAGGTGTTTTCCATGAATTTCAGAAGAATAGTACCAATGCTGAGCTTGATGATCAGCTAGAGAGGCACAGGCAGCTGGAGATAAAGGCAGGGATATCCAAAGATGAGCTATTGGTGCCAATTAAATCCAAAGTTTTCATCAAGGCTGAAAAGATCAGGGCTGTTGAAGAATCTATCAACATATATTTCAAAAGGTGTCCCTCAATCAACAATCAAAAGTAACCATGCTGGCCCAGAACTGGAGCCAGAGGATGAAGATATTGATGAGGAGGACTAATATTTTATCAAATTTAGAGCACTATTTTCGATAAACACAAGTTTTTTAAGTACAAAAGTTCATAGTCACTTCATAGATATGTCTACTCTACAATGACCATTATAATCAAGCCATATGTACACCAATTTCAGGTCAAGCAACCTGAGATTGAGCTAAGGTGACAAGCTGTGGCACTAATTTCCTGTGCATGTGACATCACACATCACATGGACATTTTGCTTGCAGGCATTGCCGACCTCCACAACCAGCCCATCTCCAGCTCCTCCTCACCTCGTTCATCTGTCTCATGTTCATATAGCCTCTTCTCAGTCCCCTAGTTCTTGTCCTGTCCTATCTCACACTGCGATGACTTCCTTACCTGCTCAGGATCTTCCTGCTCAATTGCCTGCTCAGAACGTCTCTGCTCATTCATCTGGTGCTCCCAATCATTTACTTGATGCTATGTCTCCTGGAATACCTGCTCAAGATGTATCTGATGACTTACCTGCTCATACTGACTTTTGATCTTTTCATACTGCTCTCCCTGCTCAAGCCACTATGTTGTATTCACCTCCTGTTAGTGCTTGAACTCAGTCTGCCACACCTGAGCCATGCAAACCATCTCCTGCGGCTGTGGCCAGGTTATATGCTTGTGTCCAAAGCCTTGTCAATGAGCTTGGATCTGTACCACTGCCAACAATTCCCCAGCATGCCTACCACCTTGCAAAGAAGTTACAGAGCTCATACGCATATGCTCTCAAGAGAGGACAAGTCCAAATCTTTGCGAGGGTATGTTGGGATGCTGTCTGATGCCTTTGGCTTGAGGACACCAGGTTGCACGTCATATTGCCATTCATGGACAACTTTGAGCTCCCCATGGAGGAAGAAGACACTGATGGAGCTCCTACCAGTGGATATCATCCCTGTAGTCCTGCACCACAGGCTGACGCTCACCAAGACACATCTAGCTCACCTGACCCATTTGCCCCCATGCACTTCTCAAGCCCAAGCACCACTGGAGCTCAGACCTGCCCTGCACCTCATTAAGACATCAGAAAACCAATGCATCAAAACCCCGCAAATGACTCAGCAAAGTGAAAGAAGATCACTGCAAACTTTGGCCCTGTAGTATGCAGGGCAGACTCAGGCAAAATGATTTGAAGAGAGATGCGTACACATGCACAGGCCAATGATCACCATAGATACTGAAGTTGGCCATGTGTCAATGCTTGAAATGTTGTGTCTATAGTTTGTAACCACCATTGAGACTTGCCACGAATGTAATGAAATCCCAAAGAATCATCTTGAACTTGTGATGAAGTATATTTGCTGACAAGGTAAGATAAAATGAGACCCTAACGTTTGAGTGTAACAACAGTGCTCGCGAGGAGAGTCCTACATTGCAGGGATATTGCAAAGGATCTCATAAAAATTCAGTTTGCCTGGAAATAGGAAAAAATCATCACACCACATGAGCACGTACACAGCACTCGACAAGGCCAGCCACTTGAATGAAATGAGAATGAACAAGGTGGCAGCCTTAACTCTCTAAGTCTTCTGGAATAAGTGACGTAGAATGCTAAATGATTTGATTAGCTAAGATATAAGATGATGTGTCAAGTGTGCATACCCTGGCCATGCTCGTAGTGATCCACAGCTTGGGTTTCATGCTTGTATGCTGTCCATGTGCAAGTTGGCATGATATTTGATTGAACTTGATGAATTGGGGGGGTGCATCTGGGTGGTCCAGATCATGGTAGCGTCCAAATTTACAGAACTTGATTTCAAGTTCCAGGCTGAATGAGGAACATCAAATAGAGAGTGTTACCAAACACTAAAAGACATACTATTTCTCCCAAGGATCTGGCATGAAAGGCTTGCATTTAGCCTTCCTCATCCATGATATCTCAGCCCAGAGTGTCTTGTCATTGAGGGAGGACTGGGCATGCCAAAAAACAGACACCAACTCTCTGGTATAATATTGTCCATTGAGTAGGACCTTCACAATTGATGAACCCGCTGTCTTTCTCAGCAATCGACTGGTTGGAATAATTCTATGTCCATCCAAGAGCACGTATTCATAGAAGATACCAAACGTCAAAAGTGGGCACGCACCATGAGGAACATCTCAAGTAAGAGGGTCATGAACCTGATAAAGTCCATCTTGATTATAGTACCCAAGAAGATGTACAATGGCAATGTCAGAGAGTGGGTCAGATACCTTGGAAACCCTAGGTCTTAGTTCTATATGAAGATCTGTTATAGCTACAGAATGATGAGGATGTTCAGAGGTCAGAATAGCAGTAAGTCAATACATACTGTCTTCAAGTGCCTCACATTCGAGAACTCACTCATAATCAGTGGATGAGGCACCCTCAATTGTGCCATGATGTTCACCATTCTTAGAGAGCATTCTTCGAGCAATAACACCCTTGGCATGCTCAGTATGGTTGGCAGCAAGGTAGTTGACCTAGTCATAATGCAATCTGTATACTTTAATAATAAGTATGTTTTAATAAGGGTGCACCATCATGTTGATGCAGTTTTCACATTGAAACGTGCACATCAATGTTATTTCCATTTCACCGGCAGCCTTACCATTCGTATTGTAGTTCTTGAGTATCTTGTTTAAGTGCTCCATGAGGAATAACCAGAAGATGTAGACAGGACTGTAGTCTCTGATCTGATCTGGTAGGTGGATGACCCAATGGTGATTGGGTCTCATGGCTTTCTTGCCATACATCTGAACAGAGTAAATCAGCCAATAATGGGGCCTGAGGTTCGAACGGTGACACTCATCTCATGATACTGAAGTAGGTATGCTCTCAGTAGCTCTAGAGAATGACTAATTGTGAGGTCATTGATCGAGCAACCTAACAATACCTTCAAGGTGGTCGTGAATTTCATAAATAAGTCTACTTCATCATCATGATGTTAGCAGCAGAGCAAACAGGGAAGCATAGATGGTGGCTATAAGCTCACCAGACCCAGACACATACACAAACTGAAGGCAGGTCAATTGTATGGACTAAGGAAAGTACATCCAGTGGCACTAGCTACCAAAAGTGCGAAATTGTTTGTACATATTTGTTCCTGTGGCTGAGCATCCAATACAACCAATCCTAACACATGAAGGCATAATGCTGGAGGTACTGGGGGTGTTGACTCATTCTTCTTTGGCTTCTTCTTGGATTGAGACATCTTTCCAGACTGAGGGGATGGAAGCCCTTGTCTCATTTTGGCAAGGGGGATGTCTGAGTCAGAGGCATCTGAGATGAGAGAGTCAGCAGGGGGTGCAGATTGTCAGGATTGGCAAGCAGACTCCCAGTTCCATAAGTCTTTGTTATACCACGCTAGATCCTTTTCATACTCAGTCTGGGCCTGCTCCAGAAAGAGGACCCAGATGAATGGGAGCTTCTCAACTGAGTATCAAATAACACTACAAAGTGATATATACTCACAATAATAGGTAGTGCAGCTGTACTTGCAACCTTGTATTCATCTGCAGTGAGAGAGCCACCAGCAGGCTCACCCATGCACAGGGGCAACTTCCCTGCCCAGAATGGAGACTTGAACTATGGATAGGTGAACACACAAGATACTCAGAAAGAAGTAAGAGCATACCATTTCTAGAAACTCATGGAGAACACTGAGCTCTCTGCCAGCAGTTGCTGTTGGGGCTCTCAAAGCCTTAGTTTGAATCCAATGGGCATACCATTGGTTCTTGGTGAGGCTGAGGAGGATGTTGTGCATCGGATCAATGAGAGTGTACTTGATGAGATCAAAGTACTGCAGTCAGGCAAACTCTGTCCATTGAGCACCATATTTAGCAAACCATCCATCCTTCTGGTCTTGTGTTTCAAGGGTCTAGTACTGCATACAGTAAGCCTTGTGCAGTTCACCACTTCTGGGTGAGTAACCTAAAAATATGTGAGAAAATGTATTGATAATTGATAGATAAGTTACAATCACACACCATTGTTCAGAGATCTCTCCGAGAAGAGTTCATCATGGGGAACATGACATTTCATACATGGAGCAATGTTGTGTTGATGATCACCAAACCCACACACTTTGCACATTGCATTGCAGGGTGATCACATACAATGGCCAGGAGAAAGACTCAAATGAGTCACCCTATCAGGTGCTCAGTGCTTGGAAAGAATCAAACAGTATTTAGACATACCCTCTGGATGTGCAGCTGTCTTGATGCATATGCCCTCCTCATAGAGTTTGATAAGGTCATCAACTATAAACTTGAGGTAACTCTGGAGTTGTTCTCCTGTTGGCTCTTTGGGCCCAGGGATGGCAAGAGGGATGAGCAGGTTCTTAGTTTGGTAACTAATATGACACATATAGTCAATTAGCAGGTCTGAGAATAATGATAACTCACTAAAGTTCTGGAGGTAAATTTGAAATGCAGAATGACATAACGCCAGAGGAATGACTAGCTGAGGCATTATGGTCATTCATGTTGAACCTGGTGATGGCAGTGATGATATATCAGTAGCTTTGGTGGGAAATAATGCTGCTACTCACCAATCGAGGCTGTAGGTCACACCTAGTCACAGCTCAGAATCTTGTGTCAGAGAAGCAGGGTCAAAGAAAGGTTTCTTCTGATGATCTTTGACAGTCTGAGGAACTTGACCATCCATCATATTTTGATATTTGCCTGGCTGATGGTGAAGGTCTATCCATTGGTCACATATGCATTCAATGTTCTCGTCTGCAAGGAAGTCGACGAGAAAACTTGACAGCAGAGAAAGGGGTACAGCACGTGCAGGAGGAGGTCTGGGTGGTGCCTGACCCTTGAGTCTTTCAAGAATACTGGCATTCCTGCACATAAAGAGTGGTATGTTGCAGCCTGGGTACTTCGCTTCTGGAGGGAGATTGGCGGGAAAGAGACAGTGACACTTGGTGCATGCCAGGTGGATCTGGAACCTATCTTTGAGGGCAAGGCCATGAATGATGCTCTTGTAAGTGATGGGCATCAGATCATCAGGCTCAATAGCACCCATGCTGATGAATATGCAACACATAGTGAAGAGGATGAGCAAGCAGGCATGATAGGTGACATGAGAGGCAGGCTGTAGATAGACAATGAGTAAGAGGACTGCGTGCATGAACCATTGGTCATGTGCATTGATATATGCATCTCGTGGTAAAGGTCTTTCTGCCAGGGAGCTGACATCTGCAAGTGAGATAGATTCTAGGATGTTAGGTAGAGAATCAACCTCGAGAGAATTGTGTTCACTGTTTTGATCAGTGTCGCTATCCACAGGGTCATTCAGGTGTTGCTGAAGGTGGTCTCCATCATCCGAGTCCTCATAAAGGCCCAGCGCTCAGTGAAGGTCAGGTTGTTCCATGATAGTAATGATCTCCTTCCCCTTTGGAGCCTTTCTCACTCATGTGGAGCAATGAGTAGGAGCAGAAGGAGCAATAGAAGCAGAAGGTAGGTCAGGAGGATGTTGGGGTGTAGGAGGAATCAAGGCAGGGCCAGGGTGGTCACAGAAAAGCTCATCAGGAGACAAGAAATCAGGACTGGGACTGAGAGAACAATCTGGATGAGTCCCTATGCCAGTGATGTACACAAACACATGACAAAACCCACTGGAAATGAGACCTAAAGGGTAGACACAACCACAAAGCAAGCACCAAGCCCTTGGTGTCAGATGGCTGTGAGGTCCAGGGAGTCGAAGGGTAATAGATAGTTCAGAGGGAGGAAATGGAAGGATAGGGCTGAGACCGCAAACCACAAATGCGACATATATATATATAAACCAAAGAATACCGCAATGCAAAGTGGGAAGTAGAAGAATAGCGATGGAATAGTGATGGGAGGCTAAAAATAGAACACAATCAGAAAGCGACAAGGTGCGACACAGCGCACTATAGAAGTTGAACGTGTAGAGTGGGCAAAGGGTTGGTGGCAATAGCAATGTATAGCAATAATAGCGACACAGCACCCTATTACCAGTTGGCGAGATAGCGATGTAGCGCTCTAGCAACGTATAGTGATGTAGTGCTATAGCGACGTATAGCAATGATAGTGACACGGCACTCTTGTCATAAGCAGAGAGATGGTGATGCAGAGATCGGTGGAAGGATGCAAGATGCAGGAAGCTCAGAGATAGATGCAGGAATGAGATGGGAACACTAGATTGCACAGGGAGGACTGACTGGGTTGCCTGTTGCCTGCCTTGTCTGCCTACAGGAGGTCCAACTAAAGTACTCTACTGGGTAAACAAATGAACCAAGAGCCATATGCTAACAAAATGAAACCACTCCTGAAACTGATCTATCTCAAACCTCAGGCAGGGGAACAATCTCCGTAAGCTACAGTGTCCATATGCACAGGCCACCGCATACTGAAAGAAGTGTGGGAAAGTGCACAGCATCACATCAAAAAGTGCTATTGCTCCAGGTGGAGGCTGCACAGGTGCCTGCAATGCACGCACAGCCTCAGAATGACTTGAGCTTGCACTATGCCACTTGTTGGAAGGATACCACAGCACTGCCACTATTGTTGAGATGGGTGTGCTCACTTACATAATGCAGTGGAGCACCTGCTGAATGAGATCAAAGTGTCGAGGAGTGCAGGAAATAGCTGGAAAAATCAATAAAAACTTGAATATTGCTTGTGCCACCAGACCTGGAGCCCTAGCGCTATTGTACATAGCATGAGAAATAGCGCAAAAGTGCTGAAAATGTGTTTTCTGAGCCTGGAGACACATAGGGTGTATCACTGGTAGTCGCCAGATTACCAGTGCTGTCATTGATAGGATTCTCTTTATCACTAGTTGGGAAGAAGAGAGGCGGAGATGGTGCAGATATATGCTGAGAATCCTAGTATATGCTCTAGTTAGAGAAAAAAAAAAGGAAAACATATTCATAGCCTGATATGCACATGGATAGAAGGCATGTCAACATCCATTACACTCTGGTTGGCATCAATGCTGGATGAGTAATCATCCATAGACACAGAAGGGAATGAATTCCGGTGAGAATCGTGAGGGACAGCATTGTCAAGGTGCATATTGTGAAAGGAGGGTTTGCCAGGGGGAGAGCTGGGTTGAGGGAGATCAGAGTAGTACTCCTCAGTAGCCATAGATGCTACAGAGACAATAGGGAATCAACTAGAGCTGGCAGTGGGTGCTGGTTGAGTGCATCTGCATCGTCTGCCTTGGGATAGCAGAGAAAAAAAGAAGCCTCTGCCTCACTCACCAAGCGCTTTTGCAGATCGCTTCTTGGTATGCTTCCATTTGTGCTGAATTTTCATAGCCCTGGAGATAAGTTTTCCATCTGTGCTGCACTCTGTGCAGCATTCTTCGCACTTGCACCAGAGCTTCTTGTGGGCAGGTAGAGTTGACATCATTGTAGGATGTTGTTTAGATGACACCAAGCAATGGGGAACAAAAGAAAATTGTCATCAAGCTTGAGAAGTGTTGTCGAGGGGGAGACAAGAGGGACAAAGGAAAATGCAGACTTAGTAAATTGGATGAGCATTGGACTTTACATCACCAGGTATCTATTTGTTCATAAATATAGGTGGATAGTCGAGCCATTTGAGCAAAAAGAGATGGGCTAGTGGTAGAGGTAGATCATCGAGCCATTTGGGTACAAAGAGATGGGGCAGCCATGTCTAGTCACAACACAAAGAAGATGAACAAGTCATGTTATAATTAGCTTGCTTATTGGTGGCTGATCTTATCTTATCTAGATGCACTATTTGGGCAGTGCAAATAGCTTGCCTGGCCACATCTAATCATGATCTAATCTAGACAGGCTATCTGTACCATACAAATGGCTCTGACAGGAGCACATTTTTTGTCATTAGTTGGACCACAAATATCAAGTTTGTCCATGCAGTGAGTCTGGACTGGCATAAGAGGGGGTGCACTGACCTTGCCTATGCTTCTCTTGCTTCTATCCCAGTCTACCCAGTTGAAGCTCAGGGTCATGCTCCACTCCAGAATATGGATGCACCCTTCTATCTCGACTCTGGGGCTACTACACATGTCTCGCCTGAACATTCTGACTTCATCAAACTTTAGTGTGTTCTCCCCAGTCCTATTCAGGGTGTTGGTGGCTCTATGATTCACACCATTGGTGTCAGGAAGATCAAGCTGCTTGTTGCTTGAGGTGTCTCCATTACCCTCAAAGATGTCTTATATGTTCCTCAGTCCACTGTACACTTTATCTCAGTCAGCAGTCTCACCGATCACTCTGGGCTGGAAACTCATTTCAGCTGTACCTCCTGCTACACTGCCAAGGCTAATGGTACTGTCATTGCATGTGGCACTTGCACCACTCGCAGGCTTTATCATCTTGATGGCACCCCTCCCACTACTGCTCATGCATACTTTTCTGCTCAGATCCCAGATATCAGTTCCTGGCACCATCGCCTCAGCCATACCAACCCTTGGACCATTGCCAAGATGGCTCAGCACAGCTCTGTTCAAGGTATGCACATTGATCTCTTCACCCAGCTCACCAAGTGTGATCATTGCATTCTTGGCAAACAGGTCAAGAATTCACCACTGAAGGTACAGGCTGGGGAGAAGGCTACTAGTGTACTGGGGATCATCTATGCAGACTTGATGGAGGAATTGGTTATTTCAGCTACTGGGAATCACTATGTACTTAATCTCATTGATGATCACACTTCATTCATCTGGTCTCTGCTGATTCCAACCAAGGATGCTGCATTTCCTATGCTCCAGACCTGGGAATGTGCTTGTGAGGCTGAGATTGGACATAAAGTTGGCATCTACTGGACTGACAATGGTGAGCTTAAGAGTGCTGACATGGCTGCCTGGCTGGCATCTTGCTGATAGGCCCCATTAGCTTCTGACCCCAGAAAACGTGATTTAGGGTGATTGTGCATGCTTCATGGGAATGGCAACTTAGCAACTCAATAGCGCACTGGCAGTATTCTGTGCACTAGTGACCCTACACACCAGCAACAAGGCTCTCAGCTTCTCAGTGCATGTAGGATGGCTTCTAGATGGTGTGGTCAGCTGAATGCCATTCAGTTGAGTCATTGGCATCTTGGCATGCACCACCTGACATTGTTACTGTGGTCTGAACCAAGGCAGTGTCTCAGGGCACACTTCCATATGGTGTACAGCCTGCCATGGCCCCAGATCAGTGCTAGTACTATTGGTGTGACTTTCCTTATGTGTCACAGTATGCATCAACACATGGCGTGACTATGGCCATCATGACACAGCCACACAATATAGCAGCCCCACCCTTTATCCTCATTTGGCAAGATCATGCTAGTGTCAGCAGCATAGCCTGCTGCCTGATCATCAAGGAGGCATGCTCTAACATAAAGTCAAGACAAACCCGACTGGCTCCCACCTGAGGCACAGCACACATGCTTGAGCTGGTGCAGTAAAGTCATAAGGGGTATTGGTTGAGGATCACATGTGGACTTGGAATGAGGTGGTACAAGTCATATGGGATGTGAGGTGGAGCAAAGGTGCAATTTGCAGTACATCAGGAAAATGCCAAAATGTCTTATTCAGCAAGTCAACCAAGTTAAGATGAGCTAAGATGAGCTAAGGAGTTCTAAGCTCTGATAAGCACTGTAAGCAGCATTAAGCCAAGTCCCCATCTTAGATGGTCTTATTTGTATCTTATGAGTTCTTAGCCACATCATTGTGTGCTCTTGTCAGTGTCTTGTCATGTTATCAGACATCTTATTGGCCTTTTCACTGTGGAATACGAACCATTGTAATTCATCATAATAACAGCTAAGAACCAGCTAAGCTTACATAAGACATTGTAAGGACTGTGTAATACATGATAAGGCATTGTAAAGGCTTGTAACAAGAACAGTGCTAAGAGAAAAAATGAACCATTGTAAGTCATGGTAAGAAAGAGCAAGGCAGGATAAGAGAGAAATGAAGCAGTAACACAATCAATGCAATAAACCATAGCTCAACACAATGACGAGTTGGTGAGTAATGTGAATGACAAGAAGGCACATAGTGTGAATGATGAGACAGCGAGTAGCATGAACGGCGAGTAGCACAAATGGCAAATAGCATGAATAGCAAATGGCCTGAACACTGAGTAGCAACAGTGTGAATATGACAGAAAGACGGGGGGACCAGAATACAAATGCCTAACTTTGATCCTAGTCAGAGTCATTGCCCATGACACCCTTCACAGCACAACAAGTAGAAGTGCCCATTTTGACAACACAGACAGCAGCACCAATCACCTTCTGAAGGGCATCAGGCTTGAGCTTCTGTGCGCTCAGCATGTACAAGCCCATTGGCTCATGCTGATTGTGGACACTGAACTGAAGCTTCCACTTGTCCTCAACACCGTACTTGTCGACAGGGTTCTTGATGATAGTCTTGCCCATCATCCAATTGATGCCAATGTGGTTCCCCTTCCAAAGGTCCAGTGTGTGCTCCATCTAAGTTATTATAGTCATCAGCATAGCACAAATGGAAACAAAAATAAACTACTCACCATAGTGGCAGCAAGTGCAATTGCACCAATTGGCTTGTAGTTCCTTTCAGATAGCTCCTCGTAGCCATCAATCTCAATGAATGGTGCCAATCGAACAAAGCTGTAATGGTGAGCTAACATCTGAGCAATGAGTGGGGAAGCAAAGGCCCCAGTCCACTTCTACTGCATTGATTTAGTACCTTGCTACTGGTCAAATGATTTATACACCTTACCTTGCGATCCAGGTTCGAATAATCAATGTAAATGAAATGCCAGTGCTCCCGCTGGTAGGCAGCATACTCATACTTGTGGGGATCAGAACACCAAACACTGTCTAGAACTGCAATGACAGTGTTCACGAAGCCATTCCACCATTCGTACAGCTTCTGCCCAACTTGAAAGGTATTAGCTTGGGTTATTAAGACAATACAGCTTGCTCAGATAGTAAAACTTACCTGTGAATAGAGTATGTCTTTGGCCTGGATTTGTAAGGCCCAAATGTCTCATGAAAGATGCAGTTGTAAGTGGCTTGCAAGAAGGGGATGAGCTCCTTGTCTTCAAGACTCCAGGGGTTGACAAGCATTGACACAAAGTGCACAGCAGCCAGGATGAATATGTTGAGCCACAAGTTTGAGTGGCCCATATCATATGGGAGGTCCTTATTTGTGGCCTTCACCTTTTAAGAGCCTTGAGCTACTTTTGTAGCACCAGATACATCACTCTTGAGCTCCACAATATCAGAGTCCTCATCGAGGATGTCCACGGCCTTGTCTGTGACTGGCATCTTGAAGCTGGCTGCATCCGAGACAGGCTCAGTCTTGATGGAGATTTTTGAGCTGTTGAAACTTGCTGCTGTCAATGCCTACAGCATGAATGTCAGATCTGATCTGAAGCATAGAACTTGCAAATAGACTTACTTTTGATGAAGCACTCCTCCCACCAGCTTTGTCTCCCACTTTGGAGATCACTACTGACCCCTGCACCATCATATCATCAATGAGATATGTACTGAGTTAGAATGTGAACTCACCAAGTGCATTGGGCACTTGTGATGTACCACCAGACATGGAGTGATGGTCAGGTCAATGGAGACATCTTCCAGCGGTAGAGACATCTTGGATATTTTAATGACAGTCTAGAGTAATAACAACAATGTGAATTGAATTGAACTTGAATGTGAAAAGTTCGAGTACTCACTGCATGCAAAGGACAGTTGCTGGGTGCCTTGATGGGGGAGGAGATTGCAGCTTCCTGCTCAGCAAGCTCGCCTTCCATTACCACACTGTTGTCATCTTCACTGGCAGTGTCAGTGTTGCTATTGAGCTCAACAGCACCCACATCGAGAAACTGGGAGTGGGAGACCATTCCAGCAGTGTCACAAGACTTGAAACTGGGAGGGACAACTGGTATGAAGGGTGCACCTGTTGCAACAGACAGAGAGGCTGTTTCATTGGTGTTACATGGCTTGAGAACAAGATGCGCAACCTGTTTGAAGGGTGGGATGCCTGCCTGTGCTTTTCAGATGGTCAATAGAAGTGGTGAGTTCCAAGTGTTGAGTATCTCATTTTGGGGACCTGAACAGCCATTCCATTGCTTGATGGTGTCATCTGCCCTTGCCTACATTCCAGATGACCTACATCAAAGCTAAGAGTTAGCAGGTTGAAAGTTAAAGATATATCAGCTTATCAGCATGCAAGTGTGTGAAATTGTGATATTATAGATAGAATGGTGATGAGAAGTGATAAAGAATGGAAATGAAATACATGGAACCCAAGGAATCATTCACAGGTTCACTGCCAATAAGATATCTAACCAAGACCTGTTCTTCTGGTGCTTGCTTGTAGTTTTCATCAAATGCATCTTTGTGCAGGTGCAGGTGCTGCAATTTGACTTGGTCTCAGAAACTGTGCTTCACTTTTTTTGACTTCTTGGACCTGGGCTCTGGCTCCTGTTCAGTTGCTGAAGTCTCAGCATCAGCATCTGTGGCATTGATATCAGAACTTGGATCCAAGGGCACTGGGACCTCCTTTGCTTTTGCTTTGAGAACTCATGCCCTTGCTTCCTGTTTGCTATACTTTGACAAATCTGCAATAGCATCTGAGCACTTGAACAGGACAGCGTGTTCACCTAGACAGTTCCTCATATGCTCTCTTGCCTTATCTTCAGCCACAATCTGGTCTTCTAGGTTCGCAATTAGTCTTTGCTCACCAGCTGCCTTATGCCTCTTTTCTTCCTCCTTTTGTGCTTTCTCTGCCTCCCTCAGCTCCATCTTTTCCCTTTTCTCTGCTTCCTTTGCCCTCCTCAGCTCTTCCTTTGCTTGCAGCTGAATCATTGCCTCAGCCTTCTTTGCATCTTCTTTTGCAAGATGCTCTGCTTCCTTCACAGCACTTTTTGCAGCCTTCTTCACCAGCTGCTTTTCCTTGTCCACAGTGATTTGCTGTGGGGTACGATGGGTGCATTTTCTTGCTGGCTCTGCAGTACTGTCTTTGGTCTCAGTTGGTGTCTCAACAGGGACACTGTGAGGCATGCTGCATTTACTTTGGCACATAGTGGAGATAGCGGTAAGCAGTGTTACAGGTCGCAGTGGTAGTGATGGCTGATGATTTGTGTGCACTGTCACTGTGACTAAGGCTGCTGTGACTGTAACTGTGACTGGTACTATCACAGTCCTACTATTTTGGGCACCCTTCTGAGGTACATTGGGCTTAGTGTCTCTTGTATCCAATACTAACCATCACTTGTAAGGACTAGTAATTTTAGCTGTACCACAGCTTCTGCCCTTCCCCAAGCGATCTAGTCCATCCCTCATATCCCACTGCACATCTACCTAGTTCGCCAAGTCCTTGAGTGTGCCAAGTCAGACAGTTTCACCTCTACAACATTCTTTATCAGCTGCTATGTCCTCACCATCTCACTTGGGCTCTTTGGTAGATGAGTTATGATGCTACGAGTGTAAGATGTCCTTCCAGAGTGCTGGCAGGCTGAAGAAACATCAGCAAAGCTAACACCCTTATGTTCCTCCACATGGTGCAGCTACCACATGGAGTACAGTCTACTCAGCTGCTAGTGGCTCTATGGCTGGTGTGTCTCAAATACCTGGTATCTCTGCTGGCTCACCACTGCAGAGTGTATCTGCAGTCCAGTTGGTGGCAATGTCACCATCCTTGTCTATTTCACTGGGGTCATCATTCTCTCATTCAACACTGACATCACCCATCCCTCTCCTTGCAAGTGTAAATGATCCCTTTCAAATGCCATCACTCCCACATACACTGATCAACCAATCAACCTACCCATATGATGAGCCACCTCAGTTAGGTCATTCTAGCCCAGACTCGCATATTTCCCTCATCCCATCTTCTGACAATATCTTTGATGATGGGTTCTATGATTACATTGATGATGATCCCCACCCTCTTGAGGATCTTGGGGAGGATGATGATGATACTAGTGATTATGAGGATGAAGAAGATGAAGAAGGCAGTGAGGATAGCTCAGATGCAGAGATTTCTCATTCACTAGGCTATGATCATGATATTTTGGAGGATGTAGATACAGCCCAAATTCTGTGAAAAGAACATCCTCTACTGAATGGTTGATGCTTCTAACTATTCTCCATGCTTCTAGCTTACACCTTTATGTAGGAACTCCATGTGATGAGCATGGATCTGCTCTCAAACCAGGAGCACCACCTCCTGTACATCCTACTGCACCACTGACTGACTGGTTCCCTTATCATGGCCATGGTGACTTTGAGATTGCAGAATTTCTTTTCAAAGAGGAGCAGATGTCAGGAAACAAGATCAACCATCTTATGGAGCTATGGTCAGCAAAATCTGAGCCACCCTTTCACAATGCTCAGTCTCTATACTATTGACTTAACCACTGTTGGAGATGTGGAGTGGGATGCATTCTCTATGAAGTATCAGGGTGATGTCCCAGAGGGTGAAGTACCTGATTGGATGACTGCTTCATATGATGTCTACTACCGTGACTCACATCAAATTGCTCAGAGAATGCTTGCAAACCCAGACTACAGTGGTGAAATTGACTACTGTGCTATTCAAGAGACTCTCCATGGTGAGCCATGCCTCAAAGACTTTATGTCTGGTGCATGGGCATGGTGTCATTCTGTACATAATTTTATCTGCTATGGTCTAGTATCTTAAATCTCATCTCTACTAGAATATCAGTTAGAACAGGTGATAATGAGTACTATCCCTTATATATGATGCTTGGAAATCACCACAATGGTGTATGCAGAGCTCATCAGGATGCCATTGCTGTAATAGGCTTTCTTGCAATTCCAAAAAGTGAGTACATCTTGTTTTTCCTCAGTGAGATTGTAGTAAAGAGTATACACAGCAGACAGGGCCCATAAAGATGATGTTAGGTTCCAGAAGTTCCAACATCAGATCTTTCACTCCTCAATTGGCCGTATTCTTCAGTCCCTTAAGCCTGGTATGATAACTCCAGAGGTGACACTGTGCTGATGGCCACTTCCACTGAGCTATATAGCAGACTACCCAGAGCAAGCACTTCTTGCTTGCATTGTTCAGGGTTGGTGTCCCAAGTGAGCAGTCTCAGCCTTAATCATGAAGCATTATTATTAAAAAATAATATTAGGTGCACTGGAAAAAGTGTTGATCTTGATGGTGGTGGTACCCAACACACTTGTGAACACACTGAACAATTAATTAAGCTATTGGATCTTGGTACTCTCTGGACTGAATATGGTGTTGTAGGAGATGTTGTGGTATGTATTCTCCTCTCACTCTGTTTCTAAGAGTCATTACATTGCTAATACTACTACTTTACAGCCCTTTACAAATGATTTTCCACGTGCTGATATTCATGAACTCCTTTCACCAGACCTTCTCCATCAATTAATCAAAGGGGTCTTCAAAGACCATCTTGTTGAATGGATTGTTACTTACTTGATATCAAAGAATGGGAAAGCACATGGGGAGGCAGTATTAACTGAGATTGATGATCGGTGAGAATATTTCAGTGCAGTCTGGCTGGTAAAATACTCAAATTCTGTTTAGCATAGCAGTTGTTCCTCCATTTACAGGACTACAAAGATTTCCTCAGGGTCATGGCCTTAAGCAATGGACAGGAGATAACTCAAAAGCCTTAATGAAGGTATGTGAAGAAGAATTTGCTAAAATAAAGCTTAACAAGAGTCTGCAGGTTTACCTCCCAGCTATTGATGGATTGCTACCTCAGGATATTGTCCACACAGTACAGGCATTTCTGGAATTCTGCTACATTGCTCATCATGACATCCATACACAAACAACAATTCAGCAACTTCACAAGGCTGAGCAGGACTTTCATATATTCCAGACTATTTTCCAGACAACAGGGGCCTGATCAGAGGGGTTCTCACTTCCATGGCAACACTCAGTTGAACATTATGAACATTCAATCTGGGAATATGCTGCCCCTAATGGCCTATGTTCCTCAATTACCAAGTTCAAACACATCAAGGCTGTGAAGGAGCCTTGGTGTCAGTCCAATTGCTTTGAAGCCCTAGGACAAATGCTTGTGACAAACCAGCACTTGGACAAGATATCAGCATCTTGGGTAGATTTTGTTAGTCATGGTATGCTTCAAGATAAATGTATACAACTAAGCATCTTCTTGTTACTGTGAACTGACCCTTTTTCTATAGGGAAATCACCAAAATCTACAAGTGCTCTACTAGAGGATGATGGCACTGTACCAGGTCCAAGACAGAGACACTTCACTGAGCTTTCATCAAAATCACGTTTGTATCTATTTTTATAGAATTGTGTGAGCATTACTGACTAGAAACTGAATATAAGCCAGCAGCATTCTCGGGATCCTACACAGATTTCTGAGAATATTGACCAGTTAACATTTCACACTCTACTTTGACAATTTCTGGCCAGCCACTATAATCTCACTGATGAATCACTCCCCAATTTCAACAATCCCATCTTGATTCACTACTCTGCTGAAGCTGTTGGCTGTGGAAGATACTAGCTTCAGACAACACCCAAGGGCTAAGTCAAACTGTGTCAAGACTGGGGGACACAGAGCAACTTAGGGAGCGCTTATATACTCTAGGATAGAAAGGGCATGAAGGGAACATGGAAATATAAAGAACAACAAAGACAACAAAGACAACAAAGAGAAACAAAGCCAGTGGCTCAAAATAAAGGTAGTGGCTCAGAACAAGGAAACTTGGCCTAGACTGTTCTGGGCCATTCCATGAGCCACTCAGTCAACAAAGAGAGACCAAGTCATCAAATCCCAACAATTAATGCACAAGCATGATGTGAGGATGGTGTGCATCGCAGTTTCTTTTGTTTTTTTTCATATACATTGCATTTGTGGTTTGCGGTCTTGGCCCTATCCTTCCATTTACTCCCTCCGAACTATCTATTACCCTTCGACTCCCCGGACCTCACAGCCATCTGACACCAAGGGCTTTGGTGTTTGCTTTGTGGTTGTGTCTACCCTTTAGGTCTCATTTCCAGCAGGTTTCATCGTGTGTTTGTGTTCATCACCATCCTAAGATGTGCCAACCCAATCCTACCCCTCGCAACCTTGTCCCACAGCCAATAGAACCTCAGGTTAAGTGCTTCATGCACCCATGATGTTCAGGATTCTTTGCGACAGCTAGAGCAGATTGGTTATCGAATAACCAAGCTCAGTCAGGAAGTTTCACAGCCAGAGGATCTCCTGCCCTGCACAGACAGCAGCAACATACTCAGCCTCAGTAGTTGAGAGAGTAACAATAGAGTGGAGGCGACTGTTGGGATTGAATAACTTGGTCACTCTTTGTTGACTGAGTGGCTCATGGAATGATCCAGAACAGTCTAGGCTGAGTTTCCTTGTTCTGAGCCACTGCCTTTATTCTGAGCCACTGGCTTTGTTTCTCTTTGTTGTCTTTGTTGTCTTTGTTCTTTGTTCTATTTTGATGTTCCCTTCATCTGTCTTTGTCCCTTCATGCCCTTTCTATCCTAGAGTATATAAGCGCTCCCTAAGTCACTCTGTGCCCCCCAGTCTTAACACAGTTTGACTTAGGTGAGTCTGCCACTTGTATTCCTTATGCCAGAATACAGTCTTGACACAGTTTGACTTAGCCCTTGGGTGTTGTCTGAAGCTAGTATCTTCCACAGCCAACAGGTTATGATCCCAACGCTCTAGATCTTCAGACACCCATCTCTGCCAGTCCTTCACTGTTCTTGCACTCCTTTGTGGTTGTGTGCCACTGAGCCACTCTTCATTGTTCTTTCACTCATCCCACCTGATCGTCCTGCTGCTTCCATTATGTCCCAATCATTTTCTTCGAAATTCAACCTTCTCTGCTCCTACTGTGGTATCCAGGCATCCCACACTGAAGCCACATGCCACAGGAATGTGAGAGATAGTATTAGAGCGAAGAAGGATGTTCTGGACTTATGCTGTTCGCTGCTTTGTCCATGTTCACAACCGCGTCCCTTGCTCTGCGCTCTCTGGTGTGATCCCCTATTCCTTCTGGAAGAAGGGAAAGAAACCCGATGTCTCTTACTTCCGGGTCTTTGGTTCGCTCGCTTACGTTCTTATATGCAAGAAGCAGTGCAAAGCACTTCAGCCTCACACTCGTAAGTGTATCTTTGTTGGCTACACCCCTGGTACTCATGCTTGGACTTTCTGGGATCCTGCGGAGTGCAAGTTCATCAACAGTTCTAACGCTGTCTTTGACGAATGCTGCGTTCCTGGTAATGCTCGCAACATCAACCCCTTTGGTGATCCTCTTAGCTCTGTCGATGTCCCTGATCAGGGGGGAGATGATGAGCTTCCCTTAGATGTACCAGATCAGGGGGGAGATGACGACGATGATGCTCTGCCCCATCCACCTCCAGCTATCGCTCTGCCTCCATCTCCATCTCCAGAGCCTATGCCGCCTCCTGGAGCCCCACCAAATGTCAACCCTCTGGCTAATCCACCTCCTCGACGCTCTACTCGCTCAACGCGCCAGCAGGGCTCTCTCAATGAGACTGCGCTTCGACATCGAAATCTGACTCCTCCTGGTGCTAGAGTCTCTCCTGCTGCTCTGTCTCGCATCTCTGACTCTCCTGACCCACTCGACCTGCCTACACCCTCTCCAGCCCCTCCCAATGAGTTCCATCCTCCAGACGATGATGTGGAAGAGGATGAGCTCAATATCGGACCAGGGTATGTGAAGGACGAGGGTGACTTGGCTAGTGCTATGTCGGCTGGTATGGACTTTGTCTTGGCTGGTCAGACTATCGAATATTGGTCTTGGGAGGACGCTTTGGACTACGCCTTCGAGTCTGTTGTCCAGACTGCGTTGAAGGGCGAGGAGCATACCAGTGAGCCTTGGACTTTCCGGGAGGTGATGCAGCGTCCTGAGGAGGAGCGCCAGCAATGGTTGAAGGCTGCTCAGGATGAGATCCAGTCTCTTGTCAAGAATGGGACGTTTGAGCTGGTTGAGTGTCCTCTGGGTCGCAAGGCTATTGGGAGTCACTGGGTCTTCAAGGTGAAGCGCAATGTGGATGGGTCTATTGAGCGCTACAAGGGTCGCTTGGTGGCAAAAGGCTTCTCACAGCGCCCTGGCTTCAATTACAATGAAACCTTCGCCCCTACACACAAGTGGGCATCTCTGCGCACCATCCTCACCTTAGCTGCTTTGGAGGATTTGGAGCTTGAGAGCGTTGATATCTCGACTGCGTATCTCAATGGGACATTGGAGGAGGACATTTATATGCATCAACCTGAGGGATTTGAGCAGAAGGGACCAGAGTGGGTATGGCGATTGCAGAAATCACTTTATGGCCTTAAGCAGGCTGGGAGGCATTGGCATGAGAAGCTGAATGAGGTCTTGACTGAGAAGCTTGGCTTCTCATGTCTGACTTGTGAGCATAGCGTCTGGGTCTATGGGAAGGATGATGTGCATATTATCATCCCTGTCTTCGTCGATGACATGACTATTGCCAGCAAGTCGTCTACTGCAATTCAGAAGGTCAAGGACGACTTGAGGCAGCATTTTAAGCTACGTGACTTAGGTCCTACCTCTTGGCTGCTAGGCATCGAAATCAAGCGTGATTGCTCCTCTCGGACTCTGACTATCTCTCAGCGACAGTACATCCTCGATATCTTGTCGCGCTTTAGTATGGCTGACTGCGACTCTGTCTCGACGCCTATGGACCCTGGCTCTAAGCTTAGTGCGACCATGGCTCCTCAGACTAAGGCTGAGTTCGACGAGATGCACTCTGTGCCCTATATCAATGCGGTTGGTGCCCTTGCTTATCTCACTGTCGCTACACATCCAGACATTGCTTACAGCATTGGAGTCCTGGCGCGCTTCAGCAAAAACCCTGGCAAGCGTCATTGGAAGGCTGTTAAGCACCTGTTTCGCTATCTCAAGGGTACTATCGATTACAAGCTGACGTACTCTCCCTCATCGTCGACTGCGCTGTTCACAACCTTCACTGACGCTGATCACGCTGGGGACCCAGACAATGGTCGCTCTACCAGCGGTTATGTTGTCAAGATGGGTTCTGGTGCTATCTCCTGGTCTAGTCACCTTCAGTCTATCGTTACTCTCTCGACTACTGAGGCTGAGTATGTTGCCGCTGTTTCTGCAGCTCAGGAAATTCTCTGGTTGCGTAACTTCCTGACTGAGCTTGGCTATTCAATCTCTGGGCCGTCTATGCTGTACATCGACAACCAATCCACTTTAGCTGTTGCAAAGAATCCTGAGCATCATGGGCGCATGATGTTGGCTGTGGAAGATACTAGCTTCAGACAACACCCAAGGGCTAAGTCAAACTGTGTCAAGACTGTATTCTGGCATAAGGAATACAAGTGGCAGACTCACCTAAGTCAAACTGTATCAAGACTGGGGGACACAGAGCGACTTAGGGAGCGCTTATATACTCTAGGATAGAAAGGGCATGAAGGAACAAAGACAGATAAAGGGAACATCGAAATATAAAGAAGAACAAAGACAACAAAGACAACAAAGAGAAACAAAGGCAGTGGCTCAGAATAAAGGCAGTGGCTCAGAACAAGGAAACTCAGCCTAGACTCTTCTGGACCATTCCATGAGCCACTCAGTCAACAAAGAGTGACCAAGTCATTCAATCCCACCACCAGCAGCCATAGCCAGAGAGGGCGACGCATCGACGCCCTGAGCGAAGCGCTGAGACTCCTCGTTCTGGAATGCAGACTGGAGCTTGGAGAGGTCGAGGGAGTCGAGTAGGAGCAAGGAGGAGCGAAGTTGTTATATTCAGCAGGGAGAGCGCGAATGAGGGCCATAGAAGCGAGATCGTTGTCGAGGGAGTCAATAGTGAAGTCCCTGGGGTGCAGCGCATGGATATCCTGCATTGCCTTGTCCACTCTGGCCATAAGAGAGGCGAGGGACTCCCCCTCAAGCTTGCAAAGCCCAAGGAGTGCATCATAAGCGTTGAAACACGTACCTGGCTTCTGCTGAACATGCACCTCCTTCAACTTCAACCACATCTTCACAGGATCGTTCTTAACGTCCTTCACATGCACCTTCTGCCCATCCTCAACTGCCAACCATATCTGACCACTAGCCTGACCCTTGCGCTTCTCCCAGTCCCACACCTCCTTCCTCTCCTCTGTCATCGGGTTCACAGTGTCTACAGGCAGCGGGGTGGCTGTAGGATCATCGGTAACGTCCCAGAGATCAAGGGTCTTCAGGTAGGCCTCCATATCATTGGCCCAGGACCCATAGTTGCACTCCCCAAGAGCTGGGAATGGACGCTTGGTGGTAGGAGTGGTTGTGGACATGGTAATGGCAACGATGGAAGGCGATAAGGTGGCGACAACAGCGATGAGGGCGTAGGACGAGAGTATGGAGCAGTAGAGATGAGTCTGAGAACAGATGAGCAAGTTCAGAGGTAAAGATGAAGCTGGAGAGCGAGTAGATGGTCGAAATGGGCCAAGGGGCAATTCTAGGCATAATCGCACAGCGAAAAGGCGTAGGACAGTGCTAGGAAGCTGGGATCGACGTCGTAGGGTCTGGATGGACCACTAGAGTAGACAGAAAGTCGAAATAGAGATGGATGGCAGATGGATGGATCCAGATGAGGTTGGATGTACCTCTAGAGCGCAGATGATGAGCTAAAAGCGCGATTTTGAAGACCCTAAAGTGTTGGGCTCATAACCTATCAAGCTGGAAGGCTGTAGGTCTCACAATGCACACCAGGAAGCCTGAGTCAAGCTCTATAAGTTGGATGTATACACTACAGACAAATTACACACCTGAGTCAAGCTCTATAAGTTGGATGAAGAAGAGCTTGACTCTGAACGCGTTTTAGGGAGTAATGTGGTGTGAGAAACACGTGAGACGAATAAGGGAAGAAGCAAAATTAAAGTAGGGAACAAGAGGTCCGAGTCATAGAGGTTAAAGCAAGACATAATGGTGAAGTGGTAACATTACCTACTGCAGTCTCCCAAGACTGCAGGTTCAAACCAGGCTAAAAGCGGATTTTGTTTTGCATAGTAAGAGAGGCTTGCTGTCCGGATAGGCACTCATGCCGACATTAGTGCCTATTCGGACATCCAGACACCCTAGTATGTGTTTCTCTGTCCTTCTTTGACTCAGACCTGTTGTGTCCTATTTTCATTTCAATGTTTCCTTATTGTTCTCACATCTTTCCCACACCACATTACTCCCTAAAATGTGTTCAGAGTCAAGCTCTTCTTCATCCAACTTATACAGCTTGACTCAGGCTTCCTGGTGTGCATTGTGAGACCTACAGCCTTCCAGCTTGATAGGAACATGCAGAACATCGTGAAGAACTACTACAGGTGCCTTAGACTCTCCCAGAACTGGCTCAAACATCACAGACCCCATCCCAGCAGTATAGATGATAGTATCATTTGCAAGGCACACAGGGATGATATGGGGAGAGTAGGAAGCAAACCAATGTTGATGAGGCATCATGTGTGAAGTAGCACCTGTGTTGGTGTTCCAGTTAGCAGCTGCCAGCAACGAGAGCCAAGACGAGCGAGCAGAAGCAGATAGAGTGACACTTGCTTTACCAGCATACTCCACAACATTAGCAGAAGCCTCAACATCCTCGGAAGCCTCCTGTGTGGTCTGAGCCTTCTTCTTCCCTCCCCTACACTCCTGGTGATGATCAGTGGTCTTCGCCTTCTGCGTCTTCGCAATGTTCTCCTTGAACTTGCAGCTACCCTCAGTATGACCTTCCCAGTCACAGAACATGCAGCAAACGCCCTGTGAGGAAGCAGATGTGGTGCCAGCAGCCATAGCCAGAGAGGGCAAAGAGTCAATGCCATGAGTGAAGCACTGACATTCCTCATTCTGGAATGCGGATTGGAGTTTGGTAAGGTCGAGGGAGTCGAGTAGGAGGAGGGATGACACAAAGTTGTTATAATCAGAAGGAAGGGCATGAATGAGGGCCATAGAGGTGAGATCATTGTCGAGGGAGTCGATAGTGAAGTCTCTGGGGTGCAGCACACGAATGTCTTACATGGCCTTGTCCACTCGAGCCATAAGAGAAGCGAGGGACTCCCCCTCAAGCTTGCAAAGCCCCAGGAGTGCATCATAAGTATTGAAATGCGTACCTGGTTTCTGCTGAACATGGACCTATCAAGCTGGAAGGCTGTAGGTCTCACAATGCACACCAGGAAGCCTGAGTCAAGCTCTATAAGTTGGATGAAGAAGAGCTTGACTCTGAACGCGTTTTAGGAAGTAATGTGGCATGGGAAAGACGCGAGAAGAATAAGGAAACATCGAAATGAAAACAGGACACAACAGGTCCGAGTCAAAGAAGGACAGAGGAACACATACTAAGGTGTCTTGATGTCCGAATAGGCACTAATGCCGACACTCCCCCCTGACGAGGCACCTCTACAAAATCAAACCAAGCCTAAAAGACCAACCATAGTCTCCACCTTCCCCTTGGCCAATGATTTCGTCATACAATCAGCTGGCATCTCATCTGTCCTAAGATGTGCCAACCCAATCCTGCCCCTCGCAACCTCATCCCGCAGCCAGTAGAACCTCAGGTCCAAGTGCTTCATGCACCCATGATGCTCTGGATTCTTCGCGACTGCCAGAGCAGATTGGTTATCGATGTAAAGCATAGACGGCCCAGAGAGAGAATAACCAAGCTCAGTCAAGAAGTTGCGCAACCAGAGGATCTCCTGCCCTGCAGAGACAGCAGCAACATACTCAGCCTCAGTAGTCAAGAGAGTAACGATAGACTGGAGGCGACTAGACCAGGAGATAGCACCAGAGCCCATCTTGACAACATAACCACTCGTAGAGCGACCATTGTCCGGGTTCCCAGCATGATCGGCGTCAGTGAAGGTTGTGAACAGCGCAGACGACGATGAGGGAGAGTACGTCAGCTTGTAATTGATAGTACCCTTCAAATAGCGAAATAGGTGCTTAACAGCCTTCCAATGATGCTTGCCAGGATTCTTGCTGAAACGCGCCAGGACTCCAACACTGTAAGCGATGTCCGGATGCGTAGCAACAGCGAGATAAGCGAGGGCACCGACCGCATTAATATATGGCACAGAGCGCATCTCGTCAAACTCTGCCATGGTCTCAGGAGCCATGGTCGCACTAAGCTTAGAGCCAGGGTCCATAGGCGTCGAGACAGAGTCGCAGTCAGCCATACTGAAGCGCGACAAGATATCGAGAATGTACTGGCGCTGAGAGATGGTCAGAGTCCGAGAGGATCGATCACACTTGATCTCGACGCCTAGCAGCCAGGAGGTAGGACCTAAGTCACGCAGCTTGAAGTGCTGCCTCAAGTCATCCTTGACCTTCTGAATCGCAGCAGAGGACTTGCTCGCAATAGTCATGTCATCGACAAAGACAGGGATGATAATGCGCACATTGTCCTTCCCATAGACCCAGACGCTATGCTCACAAGTCAGACGCGAGAAGCCTAGCTTCTCAGTCAACACC